>LPNX010074006.1:366816-482321 GCA_001517045.1 Pseudotsuga menziesii | reverse complement strand
CGACAGGAAGAGTACTTCAGGATGTTGCTTCAGTATGGGATCAGGTGTGATCTCTTGGTTTAGCAGGAAGCAATCCTGTGTGGCACTGAGTACAGCTAAAGTAGAGTATGTCACATCTTGTTTAGCTAGTTGTGAGGCAGTATGGCTGTGGAAGCTACTGTCTGATATATTTGATCTCCAGTTGGATGCTACTTGTATACATTGTGACAACCAGAGTTGCGTGAAGTTGTCAGAGAATCCAGTGTTCCATGACAAGTCGAAGCATATTGAAATCAAGTATCACTATATCATGGATATGGTGCAGAGAGGAGCAGTGAAGCTCTTGTATGTTGCGACGGAGGAACAGATAGCTGATGTATTGATGAAGCCATTGGCTAGGTTGAAGTTTGAGTACTTCAGAGAGAGACTTGGTGTTCTCCAGATCGAGACTTCCTCCTAGAGACAGTGATGTGTCCCAAAGCCATTATGACGAGGAGGTCAGATGTAAGGGCTGAGCCATTCTGTCATGGTGAGAGGATTCAGTTCCTTCCATGTCAGATATGAGTGCTGAGATTGTGCCATTCTGACGAGCAGGTCAGATGTAAGGGCAGTGCCATTCTATTCATGGCTAAAGGATTTAGTTCCTTCCATGTCAGATGTAAGTGCAGAAATCTCTCCTCATTGTGGGTGAGAGTCTTCCATCATTGTGGCGGAGATGGCTCCTACCTGGATGGGATTGTGCCATTCTGACGAGCAGGTCAGATGTAAGGGCAGTGCCATTCTGTTCATGGTTAAAGGATTTAGTTCGTTCCATGTCAGATGTAAGTGCAGAAATCTCTCCTCATTGTGGGAGAGAGTCTTCCATCATTGTGGCGAAGGTGGCTCCTGCCTGGATGGGATTGTGCCCTTCTGATGAGTAGGTCAGATGTAAGTGCAGAAATCTCTCCTCATTGTGGGTGAGAGTCTTCCATCATTGTGGCGGAGGTGGCTCCTGCCTGGATGGGATTGTGCCCTTCTAACTAGTAGGTCAGATGTAAGTGCAGAAATATCTCCTCATTGTGGTGGATGTGGTTCCAACCTGGTTGAGAGTCTTCCATCATTGTGGCGGAGATGGCTCCATCTTGGATGGGATTGTGCCCTTCTGACGAGTAGGTTAGATATAAGTGCAGAGCCATTTCACAGATGGTAGTTGATGTGTCCTACCATGCTGGTGAATATAAGTGCTGAGCCATTTCACAAATGGTAGTTGATTGTGCCTACCATGCCGGTGAATGTGAGTGCTGGGCCTTTCTGATGTGATTGTAGTTTACTACATGATCAGATGTGAGTGCTGGGCACTCCTTTCTGACGAGCAGGTCAGATGTAAGTGCTGGGCGAAGACCTACATGAGAGTAGGCCTACAACCAGCATGAAAAAGGGCTGGCTCTGTAGAACTTCCTATGACGAGATAGTACACACATGATGATGACCAGTGGAGATCCAGATCGAGCTATGATCCAGATCCAGTTATGATGACTCCGAGAGATCCAGATCGAGTGATGATCCAGATCCAGCAGTGATGATCCAGATCCAGATCCAGATCGAGTGATGATCTAGATCCTGTGATGATGTTCTATGATGATCCAGATCGAGAGATGATCCAGATCCAGATGACTTGAAGATGAAGATGACTTGAAGACGAAGAAGACTTGATGACAGAGATGACTTGAAGATGAACATGATCCAATGATACAGAGAAGAAGACCAGTGCTGAAAATTGTGTCGAAAGAATACCTTCCTAGCTAAGAGGGTGTGTTGATGTATATGTAACTTCGGAATTTATTCTTATATGTATTTTATATATTGTAACCCGATGTTTATTCCGGGATGTTTCTATTATGTATTTGAGTCATATTGTCTTACCCCGATGTTCCGATCGGGAGGATTATTAATGTAAACAAGTCTTGTCAAGTCATTAGGTAAGTCCCCACAATTTCGGGGCACTTGGGTTATTATACACTAATTAAGGTGTAGGCTCGAGTAAGTAATTGTAAGTTAAGCCTACATGGTTGAGTGCACTTCAAGTCAACAGAAGAATATAAATAGAGAGTAAGAGTCTCTCTATTTATCACTTGTGAATTACATCACTTGCTCTCTCAAGTGTGGTGCACCTTTGGAGAAGGAAATACTTTGTCTTGACAGAAGACATAAGGCTGCTGTTGTGTTGGGAGGTCATCTTACTGTTTTGGGTTTCACATCTTGTGGTGATACTATCTTAGAGGAAGTTGAGGGGTTTTCTCCATTTATGGTTTCCCCTATCAAAACTCTTTGTGTCTCTTGTCTCATGTGATGTGCTTATGTTATTGCTGTGCTTATTATTCTCTCAGTGAAAAGATCCTAACATAATGCTAGCTTAAATGTTGAAAAACTAACAGAACTCAGATATCTTCTGTAGTCACTCCCCCTGAAGAGGAGTATTATCTTCCTTCTTCATTATGTACAGGTGGTTCTATGCTTGATATATACTGGTCAATAGAGTATGTTATGTCATAGTCTATTCTTTCTGAGGTAAATCACGAACCTTGCTTTGTACACTTGTTCTTGTATATCCATATGGAGGATACTACATACTTTCCTTTATGTCTCGAAATCATATAATATACATCATTCCCCATGATCAACTATTATTCTTTGATCATAGCTTCTTTCATAGCATTCTTTTCTTAATCTTGAGTTATCTCTCATACCCATGGTAGTCTTCATCCTTCGAGGTGGATCTACCGCTCTTTGAAGCTCTTTCTTTCGACATGGTGTCTCTGACCCTGGGAGCTTCAGATTCATGTTTATTGAATTGTCATCACTTTTTCTTTGGAACAAGTCTCATCCTTCTTTTCTTGTAGGAGGTTGTACAAGACCTTTCCTACAATTCAAATGCACCAGTTGCATGGTTAGAACTATTTCATAAATCATATGCATAACGACAAATTCTTATGCATCATGCAACTGTTTAGCCAATACAACATTCATCCATATCTCACAGAAAATTTCTAGACTAATCCAATATGTCATCAAAGAGGTTTGATAAGTAGCAATGGAGAGTTGTATAGCACCATGAGCTACTTACCCATCACATGCATATTAGTAGTATACAGTCATTAATGCAAACAATCTATCATGCATAACACATCAACTAAATATAATCAAATGTAAAACAATATCATGAAATGACAATTGAATACTTATCTTTTATTTGTTTCGTGGGTAGACTCCATCTTGATCATTCTGCTTTATCATAATTTCTTATCCAAATGATAAGATGGATAAGAGGTTCATCAATAATTGAGTTCTTCATATTCCTCATCGCTTGAGGGATCTTCTTTGAATGGTGATAGCTTGATCTTCAATTTGTTCCCATATTTCTTCTTCTCTTCTTATGAGACGAGCTTCTTCTTTTTCCCAAATTCAACTGAAAGTAATCACTTTCTTCTGGCACACATTCCTCGCATGAATGAATCCCATGATCATGGGAGGCCATTCAAGGTGGCTATCACCACTTCTGAATTCTCTGCTTCTTCTTCTACTGCTTCAAGATGTTATGCATTCTGGATCTTCACATTCTTCAACTGTTTTCTCAAATCTATCTTATGAATTATGTTCTTATCTTCAAATAGCTTGATCAAGAAATCAAACATCTTCGATGTCTTTAGTTGAACAATGATCTTCTTGGCCTTGATCAAGTTCTTCTTGTGTAAGGCTTTGAGGCTTATCTCAACTTCACCAAGCTTATCATCAAGCTGATGTGATAGATCACTTTGAAATGAGAACCTCAAATGCAAATAGCAAAAGATTAGATCTTACCGATTTGAGGTGTCCGTCCTGCTTCCGGAGCTGGCTGATCTAGGGTTTGTCAGAGAAACCCTAATTTTCAAAACTTGGAATCTTTCAGATATGATTCGATAGAAAGATAGATCTCTTCAAATGGAGCTGTCCAATGTACTCCTTTTCTGAAAACAGTGGAGGGAAGCTCCTGGAAAAGGAAGCCCTAGTTTTCCAATTTCTTCTGCAGAAATGCCTGTTACTGTTTCTGTGATATCTCCGAAATTAATGCTCCTCTATGTCTCACATTTCACACTGAGGTAACCTCACATGTCCCTGATCCAAAACCACATTTTTCATCAGAGTTTGTTTCACCAATTTGGATTTATGATCATTTTCCCAAGGTGAACTGTTACAGGACAGTTCAGAATAGTGAAGTTGTACAGCATGCCACGTGTCACTGGTTCATCTTCAGGTTCTGAAATTCGGACCACATAAATTAAAGTCCGTTCTCTTTTTGGACCATCTTCAGGAATTCCATTTGGACCTCTGTAGCCTAAACTATAGCAATTTTTCCTACGTGTCCTGTTTAGGGATGAATTCTAGAAGAGGCTGAAACCCTAACTTGGAGGGATCATATATCCTAGAATATAGCGAATTGGAGGTTTAATTTTGGACACAATGTTAATTAGGATTTTATATTTTGTCTCTACAATTTTCAGCTCTTGAACCTTCGCCAACATTAGGATATAGCGAATATAACAAAACTTAGCAGTTTTAGTATTTAGGGTTTTTCTAGCTCCGGGTCAAACTAGGGTTTGACTTGCCCGGAGTTTCACCCAACCAAAAATATTGATCCAGGTCTCTAAACTTCGATTTTGAAGAGGATAGAAATCCTATGCTGGGCTCACTCAAAAATTCTTCTTCTGCAAGAAGCCCTAATTTCCCACACGGAAAATTGAAAATGCTCGGAATCGAATTCCGCTTTGACAGAAAGATGCGCCCTTCAATGGAGAGTTAGCCTAGCCTTCTTTTGCTGATCGATTGTGGAGAGAGAACCAAAAAGTAAGAATCCATATATTTTGTAGCTGCACAATGTCTTCTTTTTAGGGTGGCTCTGATACCATGTTAAATTTTCATATGCTTAGCTAAGACATCAATATTTCATTTCATTTTTCATAACACTGAAGCATATAAACAGGATCACTGAAAGATAGACAAGCACAACCATACAAAAGGAACACAAAAATTTATCCTGGGAAAACCCTAAAGGGAAAAACCTAGCAAAAGCTTCCTCAATATATATGCCCAAAAAGATAAAAGATAAAACCAACAAGGAAATCAAAGCCTAATCCTCCTCCTTCTCCAGCTACTTCTCTTCTCCACTAATGCGCTACACAAGTGAGAGTGTGTGTTCCAAATGAGGAGCACTACACCTCTATTTATATTCATCCGTTCACTTAAGTTAACTCATCTGTCATGTAGGCTCGAGTTACACATGTAGGCTCAAATAACCACACTGGGGTGCTAATGACCCACCTTTACAATTAGAGGGGACTGCCTCATGACTCTTATTAGTTCTTCCGATTAGGAGCATCGGGGTACAAAGTAATACAAGTGGTTCTCCTGGTAGGACCATCGGGGACCACAAAGAAATACATATAGAATATTCTTCGAAGTTACAATATTTCAACACTTGGCAATGCCTGAGAAGCCTCTAGCAAGTTGTATGTATGATGTATTTTGTTCTTCCATTATTTTTCCATGTTTGATATAGTTGTTTACATGGTAGACATATATATGTGTTATTCTATTTCTATGCATGATGTATTAATCTATGGGTAGATCTTATTTTTTAGATAGCTCACATGAGAAAATGAATCCGCTAGAAAGGTTAATGACAGGTCCAATTGTTATGAGAGAAAGAGGTTCATTACAGGTCCAATCAGCATAGAAAGTTGGATGTTCCCAGCAAGAGAAGCCCATGGATAGTTAGAACACACTAGTTCCATAAGTTGGAATATTGAAAATAAGAGTGAATTTCATTACAAAGTAACGGCCATGGTGAACTTGAAGGAAGATAATTTTGTATGATGTCTCTCTGGTCTATCATGCTTTTTGTGTAATAAAACCATGATGTATTTTGTTTATCCGATCTGCTCCTAACCTTACACATCAAGGGAAAATGTTATAACCCTTGCTTTTCATGTGCACCTGTGCCATTTGAGTAAAACCCGGATACATTATTAGTTCATGTGTATTCCACCTTATGCACCCCATCGTACTAGAGGTACCTTGATTGCTACAATTCAAATTAGAGAGCTTACCCAATTGAAAACTATTAGAGGCTTGTTCTTTTCTCCTTTTATACCTTTTTCATAAAATGTGGTAGTCTTACTAGCTCTTGCCTTGCTTTCTTTTATTACAAATTTTCATGATGGTTTGTAAGTTATCAACTCTAGCAGGTTATTAATGGATACTTACTTGTAGGGGCAATTATTGGGTCAGGTGGCTTGAATTTGTCACTGAGAAAATTTTATGGCTTGCACTCTTCCGTATTTATTTTATGATGTAGTTATGGACCATAGTAAAGCCATGCAATTGTTAGTCCAAATGTGGCTTTTGAAGGACATGCAACATAGTGCCCAATGCTTTCCATGTTGAATATATCAATGTTTTCTTTGAATAAGTTGAGAGATTGGTGGTGGGTATGTGAATTTAAAACAAATTTGATTGTATATTTTCAAGATGAATAATCTTGGATTGAGGTTGTTTATAGGATGTATTGGCTTCAATATCACATTCATACATACAATAAAACTCTAGTAACATTTTCTTTCATTTTTAAAGCTTTCTCTCTCAATTTGGAAATCTATGTTCCAAGTCGTGGAGACCTACGAAAATAATAACCAAAGACACAAACTTTATTCACAGTAATGATAATCTCTTTCCAACAAGAAACTTGTACAGGTTTAGTGCCAGTGACGTTTCTCTAGGTTGCACACTAACCCCCTCTAGCACATCATGTAGTGAGAGGTTTTCATGTCTCATTTTCATGGTTCTAAATAGTTCATTGCATGCATAATTTTTTTTAATTTTCCAGGAATAAATAGTTCACGGGCTTGTGATGAGAGGAGGTGTAATTCTTGATGTGCCAACAATGTCCCAACAAGTTTGCAAGCATGACTAGCTTATCACAAAACCATTCTAGATTTAGCTAGTTGAAGTAGAAAATCCTCTTACAAAGAGCAACACTTCCAATGGTTGTCACAAACTTCTAGCATCCAATAGACTCACCCACTATGAGTGTAATGCTCTGTTTTGAAGGTTTGATTGGGACTCTAAGACTTGTTGATATAAAATCTTGTACATACAACCATGTTTTCTTAATGCAAAAGGATAAATTGCACCCCTATGAAACAAACTCTTTCAACTGTTCTAGTCACCCATAGTGTTGTATGGTGTTTTGGGAAAATGGTATATTTTCCATATTTTTATACCATGTTGTATTCACCAGCCTCTTCCTAGTTAGTGCTTCAACAAACCAAATACCAACCACCAAGAACCTATATCTGGAAATTAGGTGGCCACATTAAGATTACAAGGCTGAAATAACCTCCCAAAACTTTGTAACATAGAGTATTTACTACTATCCAATCAACGTTTGCAAGGGAATAAGAGGACTAAATACCAAGAACTCCTACCCAACTCCCTCTCTTCCTTGGTAGGGCTATGGCTAGGCTTGCATCTACTAGTTCTAGAGGTGGAAAATGGAGTAGAGATCAATACCATTTGGTTCTTAACAATGAAACTAAAATTCCTAGGCTAAACTTCTTTTCTTGTGGGAAGTAGCTTAACATGTCATTAATAATATATCAAGCAATCCAACTATCTCCATATAGGGAACAATATCTAAATGAGAAATCAAATCTTACTATGCCCTCTATGGAGATAGTTGTTTGAAATGGAATCTCAAATCTTGTTGAGTGTTTTTTTTAATATTTTTATAATGTACTAATATTGAGCTATAGATTGTGATTATTAGGAAAATGAAACTGTGCAATTTAGTTTCATTGGTATTTCTCTGAATAGAGTTATTTCAAGACTATGTGACATTTTATAGAAAATTGTGTGGAAGCTTAACAAATCAATAGTTGAAGAGTTGCTTCCAACACATCCATTTGAATTTCCAGTCAAACCATGGTGGGGTGTTTGTCTTATGAATTTTACCTTGGAGTATTTTCAGGTGAGTTTGGATTACCCTGTGTAGAAGTCTATGGCAGTTCCAAGAAATATCTGACATATTTTCATGTAGCTACAACAAATATGTAGTGAATGCAATATAAATCTGCAACTACTATAGATCTATAGCCAAGGAATACTTCCATAGCTTAAAGGCACTAGAAAGTTTGTTGCACTCTATAGATCCAACTTCATGGCATTAAAAGTTCCTTTTGTTCTACTATGGAATATTTTACTAAGTAACACACAAATTCCCATTGAATAAGATACAAGAATCCTTGTAAGTTTTGAAGGCATCCTTTTACTCAACTCTAAAAATCACTATTTTGTAGTCACACATAATGGTGTTTAAGGAAATTCAAGTTCCTTGAGATGCATGCACAATTTGCAACAATTTCAAAGGGTTGAAGACACCCTCAATTGATAAAGTAGTGTTGGTGAAGCTGCATGCAATATATAAAGATAATTTCATGGCTTGAAGGTGGTCTTCTATCATGCCATTGAAGACTCTATTCAAGAACATATAAATGAGGCAACAATTATTCTCCTCCTTTTAAACATAATTGTTTATACTCTTGATTTATCAGTTTCAATCCTGTCCGATGGTGATGATGTGAGCCTTGGATGTCATTAGGTAATTGGGTTCTTTTGTCATTTGCATTTCAGGACTCAATATTTTGACCAGTTCTCTGCATTTTAGGCTGCAACTATGTCTATGGGAACACTTGAGATTGGTTATCTAATGCACATAAATATGACCTCAAATTAATTGTTTCGTATTTGTGAAGTACATAAATTGTTTCTTGCATTGGACTTTAGGGAATATTTTTTTTGTGTACGTTTGCATTGTATTAATAAGTTATATAAAAAAAGTACAGAATGAGAAGTATTCTGGATAGGTGAATGGGGTGGTCTAAACTACCACCCCAGTCCGTCAAAAACAGAAAATTCTTCAGTAGTGGTTTGAGGAGGCATTACAACAGATAGGGGCATGCTGCATAGATAAAAGTTTATACAAAAATTATAGAGTTTGTCAAAAAAAGCCACAATTACCCAAAAATAATATGGGGGGCTACGTCAAATTTTATGATTCAGGAAAGTTTATGAGAAAACCATAAAACTAAAAACAACATATACTTAGTTATAAACTAAAGTAATTCGTATAGAGAAAAAAATGCAAAAAAAAACCAAGCTCACTACAGAGCATCGTTGGTAGTAATAGCAGGGTATTGCATCTCCTGGGTCTCGTCAAGAATTGGATAGGGTCCACAGAGTTCCTCATCCATAGACGGCTCATTGAGCTTAAACAAGAGGGGAGCATTTTTGCAGGTAGAAGCATCAGGATCATGTACCCTTTTAGTATGCTGAGAAAAGGTGGATGGTATCAGAAAAGGCACTGTTGATGAGTGTGGCATGACAAGAACTGAGCTGACGGTCATTGAACATGATGGAGCCATTGAAATGTTGTCGATACCCCCATATTCCATGGAGCTGAGTCTTATGGCTAACTTTTTCCATGCGGTCATAACATCTCTGTGAGTAATAACAATGTCTAATTCCAAAATTTTGTATTTAGCCTGTAGAACAGAACCGCGAGTACGATTCCAAGTGCCAATCATTTCTTCCATTAGTGAACCCATCATGTTTTTAACAATCTAGTAATGGTTCAGGATGCCACTACCAAGTCCATGATCAAGGTTTTCATTGATCGGCCTGGTTTCCCAATCATCGATCAGATTACGGACCAGTGGAGAAATATCATTAGCATATCCATCCACCCTTAACATGTGCGCCCCCCGTTGCGCATGACTGCAACCATTTCTAGCTCAACGGGGTGTACCACGCTGACAGGACATGATGTAATGGCTTAGACATAGAACAAAGACCAACAATGGCAGACATGATGACTCTCTCAATAGAAACTGGGAAGAACAAGAATGCACACAGATCATACCATAAAGGAACAAACCGAACCAAAAGAGAAGGACAATAACCTAGATCAAGACTAGAGCGCTTAGCAGAGGAAGAGATCGACGAAATGTGAATGAAGGCTTCATGTACACGATAATATCATTAGCAAGCGTATCAGCCATTAAATGGGAGTAAATATTGCAGTACCCCTTCCAGTCCCTAAGAGAGCCAAAACCTCCTCCGACCATTAGGTGAAGTGACTGCGGTCAAATCCTACCTTGGTTGGTAAGTGCTGGTGTTCGCCATCATAATAGATACATGTTAACATAGCATCATTAAGAGAGACCAATTAATTCCATCTTGGAGGGCGTGGAGGGGGATGATGGTGATGAGCCATGCCAGCCATCGTGACATTCCCGCGCTTAGGAAATTTATTCCGGTTTTGACGCGTGTCTTCCACTATGGGGTTTGCTAGAGTAGTGGAGGCATGCCTATTAATAAAAAACATGATGGATGTATCAACAATTGTCCCTTCATTAAAATGTAAATGATGACCAACCTATCCTGCCTCGAAAACCAGACCCACTTCAGCCACGGT
Source organism: Pseudotsuga menziesii (assembly GCA_001517045.1). Classification (NCBI taxonomy): domain Eukaryota; kingdom Viridiplantae; phylum Streptophyta; class Pinopsida; order Pinales; family Pinaceae; genus Pseudotsuga; species Pseudotsuga menziesii. The sequence continues at coordinate 471,796 of LPNX010074006.1, read as the reverse complement.
AGCCCTATCCATTCCATCATTGCAAACTAGGCTTTCATCACCTGCATTCGGGGTATAGGAGTCTTTGTTGGCCAGAAGTTTGCACTTATTGACCAGACTCAAGTTGGTGAAGCTGCTCAGGCCTCCCTTCATCAATGGAGAGGATTGGAGGACTCCTTCATTTTCCAAACAATCCGCTACTGAATTAACAGAGCGTTTCACATGGTGAAAAGAGATTTCCCGATTATGCAAGAGAAGGACGCCTAGGTGCGAGAGACTGTGCTCTAAACTCCAACTGGGAGAGATTTTCCAGATCTGAGTTCCATGCATTAGCTTAGATGCCATATCAAGGATAACCTGAGAGTCCTCTTCCACAATTATAGGAAAAAAGTTTCCTTCAATGGAAATTTCAATTCCAGTGATGAGACCCTCTAGCTCAGCCGCATTATTGGTGTTGTGACCTATATTCCCATGATAGATAAGAAGGATCTTTCCAGTTTGATTTCTAAAAGTGCCTCTAAACCCAAAAATACCAGGGTTTTCTTTTGACGCTCCATCAAAATTGATTTTTAGGACACCCTTGGTGGGGGGGGGGGGGTCCAAAGGATAGGGTGAGAAATATTAACCTTGGAGCTAGAGGGCTCTGCAGGGGTGGAGAGATGAAAATTCCAATTATCTAGCAGTATTTGCTCAAGGGGAGATACTGACAAATCACTTAGAGTCTAGATCCTTGCAGAGAGAGTTTCCTGAAGGTTTTTGGTGAAGATATCCCAAACCTCCTCTAAAGTGAGATGTTTGTCCGAGAAAATGTGAAGATTCCTTTCTTTCCAGATGTTCCAAGCAAGGAAGCCAGGAATGAGTTCTTGGAGAAGATTGAGAATGGAACTTTGAAAGGGGTTGACATCCCATTGTTGAAGAGATTCTGTAATGTTGTCTGTTACCCACCTGGAATGACACATTTTCTCGGCCACCTTATCCCATAACTTGCTAGCATAAATGAAGGAATCCAAAATATGATCAATGGCTTCAGAGTGCCTATTGCAGATAACGCACCATGAAGGTATATAGAAGCCTCTTTTGAGCATATTGTCCCATGTAAGAATGCGTATGTGGGACAATAAACAAAGAAAAGTTGAGATTTTGGGTCATAGATTAGGATTCCATATTTTCCTCCAATTGATGAGAGAAGGATCCTTTTGATGAGAAATGGAAAGAGAGTATGCTTCCTTCACCATGAAAATTCCTGAGGGTTTGTAACCCCATCTTAGGATGTCAGGTCCATGCTTGATATGAATCCGTCTTTGCTGAATTTCCTGCCAAATGGTCTCCAAGTGCTTAGACTCAAGTCTAGTTATCCAGTTGTTGGGAGTTTTCCAATGTCGAAAAGGGGGCGAGGTATCCTCCGTCCAAAGGTCATTTACAAGCATGTTGAGATTTCAATGAGCATATAATTGAATATCTTCATGCAAAAAAAGACTGCTAAGGATGGGGAGTTTCTCCCAAGCGTCATGCCACATGAGAGCATTGATTCCACCCCAAATTTCCCAAAAGCTGTGTTGCTGTATTAGAGAACGATGGGTGTTAGCCGCTTTCCAGATCAAGGAAACTAGAGGATCTAGGTCAAATATTATAAGAGTATCAGAGGTGTGATCTCTATAATACTTATAGTTCCAGAGTTGTGCCCAGGGAGAATGATTTTGCATTATTTATTTCCACTAGAGCTTGGCTAATAAGATCTGGTTACTGATTTCTGGATCTCGAATCCCAAGCCCTCCTTTAAGATTAGGGAGACATACCTATTTCCAACTTACAAGTGACCATCTTTGTCTGTTATTATTATTGCCCCAAAGAAAGTTCTTTTGGAGTTTTTTGATATGCTTGAGTACCCACTTGGGAGCCGCAAGTACTGAAAAAAGATAGAGAGGCATGGATTGCAAAATAGATTTGAGGAAGACAAGACGGCTTGGCATATTAGGGGAACATAAGGTCCAGGAAGATATGCGTGTTTCCAGTTTATTTAGAAGTTCTTGCCAATAAGTGTGATTGATAGCTGAATCAAAGAGTGGAGCTCCAAGCTATTTAGAAGGTAGAGTAGCCATAGGAATATTAAGAATCTGAGAAATATTGATTTGACTGATGATACTGGTTTTATAGAAGAAAAGTTGAGACTGAGCTAGATTGATGGAGGTGCCCGAAGATTTAGAGAAGCTATTCAAGATGGAATTCAAAGTACGAGCTTCCTAGACCGAAGGATGGCCAAAAAGGAGGTTGTCATCCACAAATTGTTGATAAACATTGGAAGGGTATCCATGGATCGAGATACCACGTAGAGAATTAGAGAGTAAGGCTGCTTTAAGCATTCTTCCCAAGCTTTCAGACATTAAAATGAAAAGAAAGGGAGAAAGAGGATCTCCTTGTCTTACCCCATGAGAGGGGGTGAAGGTAGACAAGGGAGTTCCATTGACCATAATAGAGTAGAACGCATAAGAGATTAAAGCCATGACCCAGTTGGTCTAAGTTCGACAGGAGCCAAAAGAAAGAAGAGTTCTTTCAATGAAACCCAACTCAATTTGTCAAAAGCTTTGGAGAAATATAGCTTGAGAAGCATCCTTGAGGTTTTGGCGTTTTTCAAGGAGTGATTTATTTCATGTGCTAAAATAATTCCATCAAGAATCTGGCGGCCCTCCGCATAGCCAGATTGCTTAGGGGAAATGAGTAAAGAAAGCATATATTTGAGGCGATTGGATACCACTTTGGAGATAATTTTATAAGTGACATTACACAGAGAAATAGGGTGGAACTTACTAGGATGATAAGCTCCGGCCTCCTTGGGAATGAGAGTAAGTGAGTAGCATTGAGGGTGGGGAGAACCCATTGTTTCTTCCTTGATTCTTCAACAATGGCCAATACTTCATCTTTGAGCACATCCCAACAATGATGGAATAAATTGATGGTAAAACCATCCAGAACTGGGGATTTTCCTTTTTCCATTTGTTTACTGTTGTCTCCACTTCCTGCATTGGGATGGGTTTCATAAATGAAGCATTGTGCTCCTTAGTGATTAGAGAAGGCATATGTACTAGGACCTTCGGGATGGATTCTTGTTTATTATCATCAGGTTTAGTAAGCATGTTTTTATAGAATCCCAGAAGTTATTTTTCCAAGTCTGAATGCTCTTCCAAGATGGAGCCATCATTAGTTTTGAGTCTTATGTTCCTGTTGCTCATTTTGTATTGGAGAGTGGAATGATGAAAGAAGGTGGTATTTCTTTCCCCGTCTTTAATCCACTCGACTTTGGATTTCTGTTGCCAAAAAATTTCTTCCTGTTCAAAACGTTGATTGAGGTGAAGCAGTAGCTCATTTTCTTTAGTTTTAGTTTCAACATTGTACCCAATATCCATGATGCTATGTTGGATGGCTTCCTTGTCTTTGAAAATGTTTCCAAAAGTACATTTATTCCATGTACAAAGGTTAGACCTGAGAATCCAAAGATTCTGATGCATGATGGACATTTTAGAATGTCTTATGACTTGCATGCTGGTCCACCATTCTTCCATAGTACTATTGAAGACTGCATGCTTAAGCCATAATTTTTCAAAATGAAAAGGGCGATAGAGGGGAGTACCTAGACTGTTCCAGGAAAGGGAGATGGGCTAGTGGTCAGAGCCAACAGTGGGAAGGATGACCGAGCCCAGGATTCCCCCAAGAGATAGGGTGTTATTAGAGATAAGGAATCGATCTAGACGTTTGGCAATGTGGTGCATACCTCCTCTCTTATTATTCCAAGTGAAAAAGCTAGAGGCTGAAAGGAGATCATGAATAAGGGAATTATTAGACACAAAATCTCTGAAGGCCTGATTGACCTTAGAGAGGGACCGCATTCCCCCTTTCTTTTCCTCCAGAGTGAGGATCATATTGAAGTCTCCTCCAATAATAATGGGGGAATCAGGGTGAGAATGCACAAACCAGTCAAGATAGTGGATAAAATGAGTCTTGAGGATGGGAGTTTGCAGCCCATAAGTGTTGAGGAGATGACCTTTAATAGTGGTTCCAAGGATATGAAATATAGCAGATAAAGAATGAGCAGTGGAGGAAAAGTGACTAAGAGATACCTGCATAGGCTTCCAGATAATGGCAATACCTCCCGAGGCTCCTTTAGCATCAATGGCCATGTACTGACTGCCTTTCCAAACTCTGGTAAATAGCTTCGCAATATCTTCACTCGAACATTTGGTTTCTTGGAGAAAGAGGACAGAAGGTTTGTCCTGCAGGTTTTGGTGCTGGACTACGCTTTTTCCTAAATATTTATCAGCGTTTTTCTTGGAGAATTCAGGCCCTGGTGACCCTCGAATATTAGAATTTCTATTGATCCAATTTGAATAGTAATGGGTGGTGATGATGCCAACTAATCAACTGGATCTCCACCATGAATGTTGGGGATAACTTGGGAGGGGTTTGCGGCCCCTCCCCTTGCTAGAGCCATGAAAGAAAACCATCAAGAAAAGCAGATGAGCAAGTTACAACCAAAATTAGACTATGAGCTCCAATAAATCCATCTTATCCAAAACCTAAGTTTTTTTAATGGGAGTTGTGATAAGGTATTTTTTATTTCTATCAAGTAGTAGAATTTTGCTCCCATGTATTGAAAATTATGTGGAAATTTTGGAAATCTGTGTTTAATGTAGATTAAGAAATTTCGCTTGAATCGTTAGGTTCTCAATTTATTAAAGGGTGTTAACTCAATGGAAGAGCACTTGCCTTACAAGCAGGAGGTTGGTGGTTTGATTCCTTTGTGCCCTAATGGTATTGCAATATAGGTTAAAAATGACTAAATTAGTGACCAAACAATGAGATATAAGTGACTAAACAAAATGACAAAAAATTGCATATGAAATGACTAAAAATGACTAAATTAGTGACAAAAAAATGAGATATAAGTGACAAAAAAAATGAGAGACAAGCGACCAAAAAAATGACCAAATTGAAATTTTGGTGGCTAATTTTTGGCCTCTTATCATGCGACAAAAAATGTGGTCATATTTAGTTTGATCATTTATAGCTTGTCTTGTTGCCATTAATTTGATCATATATTTTGTCATTAATTTGGTCATTAATTGTAAGAATTAATGATCACAAGACAAGCTATAAATGACCAAACTAAATATCCCCACATTTTTGGTGGGGTGATAAGATACTCAAAATTATCCTCTAGTGATTTCCAAATCAAAAGTGGTCATTAATATGTGGATTTTGGTCATTTTTTTGGTCACTTGTCTCTCATTTTGTACTACTGATAACTATGGTGATTTAGGACTACTTCTCTTAAGGACTTTAAAGCGCATAATGAAAAGTTTTAAAGAAGACAAAGTGATTCCTTACCCTTTATAAGGGACCATATAGACCAAAGTTTATCTTAGTGATATCAATAATCATCATCATCATCATATAAAATAACAAATGTTTGCCATTAAAAATATTATCCAAATTTAAAGAAAAGTTGTAAAAAAGATATAAATTAAAAGAATGTTGACATATTATAAAAAAATATTATCATTAATTTATAAAATTAAAAGTTTTTTTTTTTTTTTATATTTAATTTAATGAAAAAAATTGCCTACCAGGTGTAGAATAGATGGTGAATGAGTGTATTATTAAGGAACTCCTTGTGTATGGTCACCATTTCAAAACTCCATGAAGAATAACTTACAAAAATAAATTAAATATAAAATTAATAATTTGAATTTCACACATTTTCAAAATAGTAGCGAAATAATTAATTTAACCTCCTAATCTTTACCATTAAATCGTGGATTGTTCAAATATTTTTCTATAAGATAATTTTTTTTAATACCCTTTCATTTCATATTTTTAATCTATGCAAGTTTACAAGTTTACATAAGATCATAAAAGTTTTTAAAAATAAATTATAATATAATATAATATAATAAAATAAAATAAAATAATTTTTTTATTAATATAATATAAAAAATTATTAATCTTCATTATAAAATCAAAAGTATTATTTCAATTAAAAAACAAGAGCCACGAGGTGGCAATGTCCCCGACGTTGAGGAGTGTTTAAAAAATGGTATATGAAAATTGATTTAGAGAAGGTTATTTTATTTTGGTGAAGGTAAATGGATTTAAACACTTGTATAGCTATGTGTTCATAACAACTTGCTCAAAAGACTATCAGGTTATGTGGATTGTTGCAACAAGATTTGGAAATAGGCTTTTTTTATTATATATGTTTTTATTTTGATAAATATAAGTGGACATGCGGCAACTTCCTGAATCTTAATATCTATCTATCTATCTATCGATATATATTAGATTTGTAATGGCATGCATGCTTTTATAAGATTTTATTGGTTTATTTTTGGGTAGATGGCCAAGATATGTATCCCACCAATCTTTGTTGAGTGTAGAGAAGGTAGTTATCATGTCAAGACCAGGACCGACAAGGTTTTACGTTTAGGGCCTTGATGTTCATTGTGTATTCCCTGAGACATGCCTGAATGCAGGGACCCAAAAAACATTTTAAACTTCCCACCAACTTAAAATCAAAGTAGGAAATCCATAAAAATGATTGATAGTCAATAGCATTGGATGGAATTTAGCATTGCATTTTGCAAACGCTCGATTGCTGTTTAGACTGGCTTAAAATTGAAGTGGGTTTATCAAGAAAGCATATGTAAAATCCTTTTAAATGGATTTTTATATTTGCATGGATAGAGTGTCCATAAGAAAATCCTTAAAATCCTTTCAGATTATGTGGACTGTTGCAAGAACATTTGGAAATAGCTATAACTTTTGGAAATATGCATTTATTGATTATCTTGGGTTCCATTGAGTTGAAGGCTTTTTTAACTAAGGTGTGCCTTATTTCTAGAATTTGAGTAACAGATTCACAGTTTTTTGTAGCATATGTTATTGATATATTTGCCTAGCACGACAAAGTGACTAGTTTCAAGAAAAATCGACATCATTGGAAGAGCGAGATGTTACATGTCAGGCTTGATACTTATGCATATCACTCAAGGCACGGTAGAACATGGGCATCTAAAATGTGCGTGGCATCCATTGATCCCTAACTTTGTCAATTTAGTTGTGCATGTGTTTAGTCATTCTAGAACACTTGCATTTCTAATAAAAATAAAAATTCCTCATTTAGTATTCTCAAGAACTTTAAAGTGTTTGGGGAGTTTAAGATGACAAACAAAGCATTGTGACAATCATTAAACTCAGCCTTAACCTTTCTGTTGGGTGCTGAACCAATATACCCTTTCATTATTGTTAAGACAACCTCCAGCAAAATAAAATACTTATCACCCAAGGCACAGTACAACATGGGCATCTAAAGTGTACGAGGCATCCATTGATCCCTAACTTTGTCAATCTAAAAGTGAATCAACCAAGGAGAAAGAAGAGAAGTTCAGAGCATAATATAATGAACGACCATTAATGTTGGTTATTAGGTAGATTAACCAAAGAATGCAATATAATATCAGTAAAACTAGAGCATGGCCAGTCATTATAGAACACTTGCACTTATAATAAAAGTAAAAATTCCTCATTTAGTGTTCTCAAGAACTTTAAGTTGTTTGGGGAGTTTAAGATGATAGGCAAAGCATTGTGACAATCATTAAACTCAGTCTTAACCCACCTATTAGCTACTGAACCAATATCCCCTTTCATTATCATTAAGACAACCTCCAACAAAATCACATACTTTATAATAATATCTAGCTTAATTGGATAGCAAAAACTAAATAACTATTCAACCTAGAGAAACAATGTAAGCGATCATATTGCAATTTAAATGGATGTAGAATTACAACAAACACATTAAAACAAGAAAAGAGATATAAATGATTGTACAAAGTTAAGTCAGAAATCATATTTCTTACACAACAATGAGTAAAAGGGATCTTAAAATGCAAGCAGTTTATGCTCAAAGGAAGCAATGTCTTGATACTGTAGGTTAAGGGGCAAGAAACTGAAGAACTAGAGAAAGTTAACTGTCTTTTAGCCCTAGGGAATTTCCTAGTGCATTGAATACAAATATTGCAGTAGAACACAGTATACAGTAAGATTGTGAATGTATGGATGAGTTAAAATAAGTCTAGAGGCTAGATTATTTATTGAAACAAAATATTAAAAATATAAACATGTTGCTGATATATATTGGTTCTTTGAAATTCATCTTTAAGTTGTGTTTTTTTATTTCTAATGAAAGTAACTTGAGGCTTGGAAAAGAGATAAATAGTAAAGAATATTCCATGGGTTGTAGAGGGCTTATCCCCATTAAGACTAGAGCATGTTTAAAGCTGCGGTGAATATGGCGTAGGAATCCTATTTCTACAGCTGTAATTTTATAATATGGTGAAATCAAGGAAACAATATTTGGATATGTCATTTGAAAAAAAATAAAAATAAAGGAGGTTTATTGTGAATACCTGAAAATAAAATAAAAAGTTTTAATGCATACAAGAGAAACAACTAACAACTGGAAAATTAAATGATATAGAGTGTTGCATAATAGTCTTCACATAAATGCCAATTAATGTGGTAAGACATTATTATATATCAGATATCAATTGCAGTACACAAAATATCAATATATGTCAAAATATCAAAATATTTCAAAATATCAATATATATCAAAAGACAACCATAGTTTCATGCCATATCCATGGTTCAAAAAATGGAGCGGTATTATCGTGGTAGGTGTAAGTAAAGTTGTGTTTAAGACTGAACATTGTCTGATGTAACATTGAGAATAGTTTTACTTTGTGCATTATACATAGTATAAAAAGGGAAATGTGTGTAAAAAGTGTTTTTTTATTTTTTTTGCAAAATTTTCTTCCAGATGCTGGAGAGCATGGATAATTTAGCACAATACAAGTTCGAAATGGCAGTGACAAAAAACACGTTCAACCTATTTTGTTGTTTCCATAGCTGGAGCTGGATTTGCACATTTGATATACAGTAAAGTGAGACCATTAAAACAAAAAAAATGAAGATTGTAGAGAAGAATGAAAATCAAATGCTGGAAAAATATTTTGTGAATATTCAAAAACAGTTTTTTTTAAAACAAGAAATGCAATTGTTTTAAAAAAATGTCTGTTTGCTATGTGTGAGCTTGAATGATATTGAAATACTCTAAAGGAGCAACAGATGAAACATAAAGGAGTATATTACATTTGAAGATATCAGATCCCTCCAAAGGGCATTTTACTTGTAATCAATGGGATGCTATTTTTTTGTCAGTAAGAGAATGCCATAATAAAACTTTGTTTGTCAAATAAGGTGCCAAATAAGAAATGGTATTTTTTAGCAGAGAACTTATCTGATTAGCAGTGGCAGTGATAATACAAAGAGTCTGGCTTCAATCTAACAATAACAAGCTGAATGCCAATGATGTTCAGGTTTCAACAATCTTCAACTGAAGGAAGATCTGTTTGCACCTCCACCAGGAAGCCATAACAGAGCCTTGACTGCTTATATCACTAAGTTTCACTAGGTTGTAGTAGGGACAAGTTTTTGAAAACATTTGGAAAATTTGTACACTAACAAATGTAGCTAGATATGTGCACTATCACATTTTTATCCCTTTCTAAAAACCTAGTAGAAGGCATGAAAAGAATCAATATTTTTCTGTGTTCGATATTTTTTTTGGGGGGGCATATTAGGGAAATATATAGAGACATCAAAATCCAGCATAAGAAAACTGTTTTGTGGCCAATGCCCGAAACAGATTCTCAGATTTGAAAGACCAGTTCAAGAATAAAAAAACCATGGAAAAAAAACTATTGTTTTCAATGGCAGATTGTTTTGACAAACCAACATGCGTATCAAAGAGGTAACTATGACGTAACATACATACATGACAAATGTAAAATTCAAATGCACATAATGCAATCAATCGATATAATCGCAGGTTCCTTTCCTTGGGTTACACAGGTTCTTTTCAAAATTGATATAATCAATCCTCACTTCCTCCTACCATGAAAACTTCCTTTGCAAGCATATAATCATCCATTTATATTTGACAAACCGAAGATCGATAGTTACCGGAGATGTTTGTCAATATCACTTCTCAGAGCTCCTTAAATGGTTTGTGCAACTATCTCTATATCAGGATTCTATAAAGAAAAATTCTCTCAGCAATATTGAGATACAAGTTCAAATAAAAAATAGAGGAGGAAGCAATGTAGTATCCTAAAGGCATTGTGCAGATATCTTCACATGGATTTTGCATAAATGACACTGTGCACATATGTCGACATGTATTTTGATGTAAAATTGGAACTTGGAGTCGTGTTTCAATGATGTAAATGTTTTTTGGTATTGTAACAATCAACAATAGACTATACCTTACATCAGAAGGCATAACTGTTCAAATTGGGTATCCGTTGATTTTGTTTTTTTTCAAGATAAATTATACACATCGCAGAAAGTGATTATCTTGGGTTCCATTGAGTTGAATCCTTTTTAACTAAGGTGTGCTTTATTTCTAGAATTTGACCAACAAATTTACAGTTTTTTGCAAGAGATTGTATTCGTATATTTGTCTAGCACTACATAGTGACTAGTTTCAAGAAAACTCCACATCATTGGAAGAGTGGGCTATTACTTGTCTACCTTGATACCTAGGCATATCACCCAAGCCAGAGTATAATATGGGTATCTAAAATCTGTGAGGCATCCATTGATTGCTAACTCTGTCAATTTAAAAGCGAATCTACCAAGGAGATAGAAGAGGAATTTAGAGCAGAATATAATCAACGGCCATTAATGTTGGTTATTAGCTAGAATAACCAAACAATGTGATATAATATCAATAAAAGTGGAGCATTCTCAGTTATTCTAGAACACTTGCACTTCTAATAAAAGCAAAAAATTCCTCATTTAGTGTTCTCAAGAACTTTAAGGTCTCTGGGGAATTTAAGATGACAGATAAAGAATTGTGACCATCATTAAACGTAGGCTTAACGCATCCCTCGACTATTGAACCAATATCCCCTATCATTATCATTCATTAAGACAACTTCCAATGAAGGCATATACATTATAATAATTGCTAATGTAATTCCATAGCCAAAAACTAAAGGCTACTTTTGAATTAAATGGCAATGTAATCTCTTGTCTATAAAATATCAACATTATGTAATATATATCCTCCTCTTATAAAATATAAAATTATGTAATATAGGCAGTTTGAGAAAGTGGGATGAGGAAATCTTGTGCAATAGTTTGTTTAAAAAAAAATCAATGGCAAAGGAAATGCTTACCAAAGTGGGAAGGGAGGCGTCAACCCAACTGCATCTACCATAATCACATTTTTTAGGAGGCCGCCAATCTAAAGTAGCACAAATGAAATTCTCATCTGTCTCAGCAATCTTGGCACTTGCATTCACAACAAGACTCACAAACTGCCCATCACAAGCCTTTAAGCAACAGAACACCACAACACTTTTGTTTTGATTTTTTTTGGTTGGGAGCACACTTTTAACCAGTTATCAGCCTTAACGACTTTGCCATCCTTGGTAATGAGTTTATAATTTTCTTGTTATGAGCATTGAAGAATCTCGACAAAACCTGAGGTGGGGTTTGACTGGGATGGGGTGGGAGGTGGGGTTTGGCTAGGGTGGGGTGGGATGAAGAGGGTTTAATAAACTTGTTTGAGCAATTACGAACTAAATTGTTTTCTTGGGAAAGTTATAAGTCCAATCTCTATGAATCAATATATGGATTGTACTAGTGAATATACAAGCTAATATGGACCATACTTTGTAATGCTCTGTTATTATAACTACTCTTTCTCCATAATCCAGTACATATATGGGTTAATTCCATGGATCTGTATCATGTGTAACTATTACCTATGCTGTAAGCTTTAACCTAAGTAATATGAGTAATTAGTGACACGGTAGAAAGGTATTATGTACGAGCTTGTAGTACAGTGTTAGCTAGCTATGTTACCTACAATATTAAAGTAATTAATACTCACCCTATAAATATGTGGAAGTAATTATGTTTCCATAATTAAAATGAGATCAACCCTGATACTACATAGATTTGATTACAGTAAAAATGGAGTTATAACACTTTATAGATTAAGGTTACACATGCTTGTTTCACTATGATCTCTATTCACCTGTTATGAGTTGGAATATGTATACGAAGAGCTTAAGTATGGAATATGCATATACTATGTAAAATACAGTGCTTTCTACCATTGAGCTAACACGAGCTTGATGATGAACCTCAAGTAAGCTCATAGAATCGCTGTGGTGAATGAATACATGATACTAGGTCACTGGGTTTGATATCATGGATAAGCTTACCTAATATGTGTAACACGTATGGTATTATGACTATGACGTTTAAGCAAGCAAGCATCATACAAACAATTGACTCACGAGCTTAGCTTAACTATGATGTATCGCTATTTCTCTAATTAGTGATAGCTGTAGATTAGAGTTAGGGATAGATGTAGATTAGTACTTAGTAATATTCTATACGTAACAAACATAAGTGTATTTATTAGGCAAGTATAGTAGTTTGGTGAATATGGATGTACATTACGTTTGCTCAGTATTTCTGAGCCACTATTCCAATACAGTGATTAGCTTATACTTATACGTAATACATTATGGATAATGCCAGATAGGTTTAATTTCATTGCTCATATAGATTCAGGATATAAAGCTGTAATTACACTGTTCATTACTCTGTATTGTCTTTCCATAAAAAATAGTAGTAAGTATTATTAGTACTAGAATCAGGCTTAGTGTTATCATAGTTATTGCTATAGTGAACGTACAACTGTTGAACCTTAGCTCTTTCTACATGATATCAGCTTTTGTAACCCTTGTAGCTGGATAAACATTAGACCTTAGAAGTATACCCATGGATGAGCAACACTATATGATGTGTAGGATATGATAACAAGCACAATTAAATAGAATGGAATACAGTAGTGTTACTTATGGATAAAGAGGATGCAATAGTTATCATAATGGTCACATAACATGTATTGAATAAGGACCATGTGTTTATTGTCAATACGAGAACATAGGGAATCACAACAATGTATGGTGTTCATTCATATTATGAACACAGTTATTATATAAGAGCTATACAGGTAACTTCTATGATCTCAAATTATCATTGTTACTAGTAATTGATAACAATGATGCCATTCACCCTATCTAATGTGGATTTAGTTATGATGGTAGTTTAAAATATTTTCTAACTTAATTGCATATCGAAAAGAAAAGAACCATTAAACTTTGAGAAACAATTTAAGCGACCATATTACAAACTAAATGGTTCTCAAATTAAAAGAAATACATTAAAAAAGAAACTAGATATAAATGATTGCTCAAACTCGAGTCAAAAATCATATTTCCTACACAATAATGGGTAAAAGGGATTTTAATATGCAAGCAATTTATGCTCGAAGTAAGTAATATCTTGATGCTGTAGGTTAAGGGGAAGGAAATTGAAGAACCAGAGAAAGATAACTGCTTTTTTGGCTTTAGGAGTTTCCTAGTGCAAGAATCCAATATTGGAGTAGAACACACTATACAACAAGATTGTGAATGTATGGATCAGTCAAAATAAGTCTACAAGCTAGATTCCTTATTGAAATAGAATACTACAAATATAAACCTATGGCTGATATATGTTTGTTCTCTCAAATCCGTCCTTGAGTTGCATTTGTTAGTTCTAATAAAAGCAATTTGAGGCTTGGAAAATAGATAAATAGTAAATAAGCTTTCTTGGTTTGCAGATGGGTTATTAACATTAAGACCGGAGAATGTTTAAAGCTGCGCTGAATGTGACCTAAGATGGTTTTGGACAAAAGATATGGTAGAATTTTGAGGATATTTTTTTGGATAAAAGATATGTATAGGGACAAAAACCAATATTTGTTCTTTGTTGGGGTTTTTCAACTTCTAAATGAAAGACATAGCTTATCTACCTCACGTCAAATAATTATAAAGCTTATTCTGTGGAAGTTGAAGGGGATTTTAATCTGTAGCTTATCTCATCAACTGTAAGTAATTATAAAGCATACTATGTGGAAGTTCAAGAGTTGTTTAAGATTAACCTTTTAACTTAGATGAGATGAAAGAACGAATCAAAACATGATTATTTGTGAATTGGTGGTATCTTTTACAAGGGTTGTCTTTGCATCTCCATCAAAACACACTAAGCCCACAGGCTTGGCATATATGTTTGACACTGTAGGCTGTACATCAATTCATTTTTTTTTTGAAAAACATCAATAATTCACTGGATTCCCTCAAAAAAACAACCTAAAAGTCAAATTGTCCCCTCACTAGACAACTTTGATTTGGTTCTAACAAGCTTTATCAACAGAATCATCTCACCAATTGCAAGCTACAGGAACAAATTCCTAGATAGTATATTCAACATAGGGATAAGTGTTGGATGGAGATACTTTTAGCAATTTTTGTCATAAGAAATGAGTAAACAACATATCAGTTGAAAGAAAGGTGACTTATTTCTAGCTGTTTAGTGCCCTTCCAATGAAATTATAGTAGTTGTCTGTACAAGATCAGCACTGGAAGACACTATATTTTGTAGATATTAATGCTGAATTGGCAAACATCAGTTGAAACATGATGAATAAATGCGATATGAAGACATTCTCCAGCAGTTTGAAACTGCTAAGATTAGAAACAACAATTGTATCAGAGTTCACATGCTACAGGTGGATTTGGATTCCTCTTAATAGAGCTGTGTGATATTCCTTGGTAGTTACAGCCACTAAAGCTCATCCAAACAGTGCTTTTGCCACAAATGCTCATCCAAAAAAGAAAGTCAACACAATTGGCAACCATGTAGACTTTGTCAATTTTAGCATGCTTTCTTTCCTTCTTCCAGACAGTTTGGGTTTCTATACATACACAGATGAGAGACTTTGCAGAGGTTAGAATCTAGATAAAATTTTGTGAACAGATTGTAGAAGTGGAACTCTGATCATCCATTCAGCCAACAATTCCAGCAATATGCCTCCATCATCACATGTTACTGGATCTCTAGCTGCCTTCCATTTGTTATCACTATGATGTAATCCATGTCTCTTGATTAATACATTGATTTGGTTCAATTATGCCTTCTCTCTAGTTCCTATTACTTGTTCGTTGGATGTTAGTTTCATAGTATTGCAATGATTTGGTTGGATTAGGCACTTACTTTAATTTCCTAATCACTTAAGACACATATTCTTTTATCCTTGTTCATTTCGTTCAATGATGTAGTTGGTTTAGAAATATAATCTCAACCATCTTGATTTTAATGAGAATTTATCCTTACTCTTGACTGCTTGTAGGCATCTCTAGAATGAGTTTTCAGTGTGCTGATCAAATTGGAGTTTATGTAGATCAATTTGTTTCATGATAGCATACAACCCCTAGGGACACCACCCTGAGACTGGAAGAGCACCAACCCAAATGGAGATGCATTAGCAGTGACAGGACTATATGGCCTATAAATATTACGCAGGTGTGCTGGTACATATTTCTGTGATAACAAGTAGAAAAGAGAGCACTTTAAGAAACTTATTTACCTTTTCTTTTGGCAGTTAAACCCAGCTTTTCATTGAAAAGTGTTCAAAATCTGTTTTAGAATTAAGCTACTTTTGGCTAAAAATTGCAACTGAGTGCATTATATTCTGTCAAAGTCACTCAAGCCTTACACCACCTCATGCACATAGAAGACCTTGTTAGCACATGAAGTGAGTCTACAAGATTTTTAAGCTCGGACATCTTCACTAGAGAGCACTCCAAATAGCCTCTAGACCACATCCCAACTGGCCCTTTCCAGTTTAATTTGCTGTAGCAACATTAAAGTAGTTTCATATCGATCTATGTGAAAAATCCCTAAGTTTCTATAGAAGCTACTTTAATAAACCATTGAAATTTGCAAAATTTTGGGGTCTCAGTCCTTGCACTCCCATTCATGATAGAAGAAAATAAATTTAAATAAACAATGTAGAATATTTAAAATCAATGGAAGTTTCTTAAAACCATTCTAGCATTGCTCAATAGATGGTGGCAGGGACACAATAGGATATCATACCACCCACCAAGGTTTATTCTCTTAAGAATAAAAGACCAAGTGCAAGACCTGGGTGATTTTGATGTTCTAGGCTAAAGTCTGAATCTATTAAAAAAAAAGCAAAGGTTAAAATTAGGCAATGAGTGTAACATGAAATCATTTTAACTGTGTATCTAATGTAGCTCAATATTGAATTTAGATATATCTAAAAATATAGTCAATTGATCGAAGAAAACTCATATCCAAATTCATAGGTCAATGTTTTAATAAAAAATTAAAAAGGTCAAGCTTTGGTAATTTAGTAACAACTAAAATATGGTAACTCAGGACTAAGTAAATATGGGATAATCTGGGTTTCATAAAAAAAGAGATCTTGATTTATTACTAATTAATAGATGAAAGATAACATAAACCCATATTAGCACAAGATCAACTGCTCAAGGAAAACCCAAATAATGCTGCAACCAAGATATAAACAACTTTGGGTTTGTAGTTTAAAATTTTATTGATATACCTATGAAAACATGGAAAATATATCTATTAAACAGAGGAAATACTTTCTGGGCATACATTTGTATATCTATGAATAGAAGAATCTATACATCTATAAACAAAGGAGTCAAGTTTTGTCAACTTTGTGTGAGCAAAAGCAGGGGTATTCTTGCTATCTTGGCCACACAAGTTTTGAACATTGTAAATGATCATAAACCATTGTGGCCCAGACAACATCAACACACTTGCTTCATTTTTCGTTTTTCAGCCCAGATCAACTAGAAGCATCTAGCAATAAATAGAAAGTTGAAATTCAACACAAAAAAGCAAAAAAATACTAATATTGATCTTCTGAAGTCTGGAGTAAAGCGCATAATTTTTTCTAGGCTAAAACTAATGACACCAAATGTTTCTTGATGACCAAATAAAAAAATCTAACAAGGAATGTTCTGGTAAAGTAACAATTTGTCTATACAGTCACTTAGCAGTATTTATATCATTTAATATTGTTTGATTGAAATTCAGAATGCATGGACCAGGTTTTAAACTTTGACCGTGATATGGCATTTGTTTTCAAAACAGGAGCAGGGGACTAGAAGCAAACCTGTGATTTTGTATTCGCTGTCAAGGTTTCACAAACTCAGCTATTTGGTTGTCCATCGCCAAGGTAAAATTCCTTCCTGGAAAAATCTTTGTAGATTGAATACAACTGAAGAGACACTTTGACAGTACTGTTCATATGAAATGGATGCAATTGCTGGGCATGTTTGTTTTAGAAATGGACCTCGTAAAGTGCATTCTATTAATCCATCGGCTGTGTCCAAATTGCACTCAAGGCTACGTTCATATCGAGTTTCAGTTTCATGTTTGCAAAATGTACAAAGCTAGAAATTTTGTAGCACTAGCAAGTTGCAGGTGTTGCAGATTGCTCTAAATGGAGGAGCAAAGACATTTTTGGCTCTCAAAATTCCTTGGATCTGTAAAATACATAGTTAAATAACACAGGAGATGAGAAAAAAGACACATAGTTGGTGGTTTTGTTGTTTAATGAAAGAAAACCAGAAAACATGCTTTTCATGTGTACTCTATGTTAAAAAAAGGAAGGAAAAAAATTGCTTTGTTTATTGTGTGGGCAATTTGATACAGGGAAAAGCAAGCAGAGAAAAAAACAAGCGTATACAAAAAACAACCTCTATTTTTGATTCAGCAACCAGTACAAGGTTTTGAATCGCATAGTCATTATTTAATGGATCAATAAATGTGGATGTCGCCGTGTGCATTAAAAGAACACCTCTTGATCCGTTCCTGACTATGTTTTTGGAAAGATAAAATGGTGCATCATCAAATGCAAGCTCCTCTTGCACCTTCAAGAAAAGCTCTTTATATGGTNTATATATATATATATATATATTGAAAATGGTATTTTGCAATGACAATATTTCAATGCAAGCAATAGGTCTTTACAGTTGCATGGTCATTTGCTATTTCACCATATTTGATGTAGAACTCGAATTGCCGGTTGTTGTGCTGAGCTGCAACAACTATTGCTGCAATTGTGCCAACAACATAGTTATCATTTGAAAATAGGAGTTCGGAAATCGTCATATCTGGAGGAAGTATTCATATTGCACAAACTAGACCAATTGTTTTGATTGTAGTGTTTTCCATCAGGACGATTGAATATTTTGCATCGCCTCATTCATATTGACCTTTTTTTTTCAATCCAAATTTGCTGATTCAGACTCTTTTTCCAGGTTGGAGGAAACTACCAAATCGTTTGATCAAGTTGTCACTAACACTGGCTATGATAGTCATTTGTTCGTCTTTGTCCACCAAGCATGCATGCAAAATGTTTGTTTTGATAGGAGAATTCTGATTTTTGTTTTGTGAAGGGCCATAGATAACCAAAACATCCCCTTCGAATGAACTTCCATAAGTTGTTGTACAGAGCTGTATGATAGTAGATGGTTGGATTGGTGTTTGCTTTATTCTGCAAGCCGCATAATCAAGATACATGAGGAGGTTTAAATTTTTAAAGCAACAATGAACAAAGGTTGATGAAACTATGTATATGTTTATTAAAAAACTTGAATATATATAGCGCAAAAGAACATGAATGAGAACAACCTCTTGAGATTATATTTGTTCGATGCTGCATTTCTTGCTGGATCGCCTGTTTGTGAAAATTTTTCTGTTGCTGCAGGGTTTTCTTGTTGTACCGTCTCCATGACAGATTCAGATACAACTCAAATCTTCATTTTTTTGTGTTCTTGTCACAATTGTTAAGTAACAAGAATTATATGCACTGCATTCATGTTAAGACACAAACATGTGAAGCGAGCGTAAAGTGGCATTGCATATTAAAAAAGTATACAAAATAAAATGGAGAAAATAGCAGAGTAAACATGAATGTATTACCTTTTCTATATATAATGCTATACAATTCCAGTGGGAATTAACACGCACAGTATTTTTTGTTGACAAACCTCTCTGGTTTTTGTTTTCTTTTCAATTTGTGTTTTTTCCTAGCTTTAGTGTTGACAATGCATCGATTGCCATTTCTTTTTTTTCCGATTATTTGGTTAGTATTTATATCAATTTCCGGGCATTCATTTTCCTTCTTTTGGGTTGTTTTTCTTTTTTGTTGTTGTGGAAAGAAGCATATAAAACAAGATTGCTGAAAAATAGTTGTTTTTTTTGTGTTTTCATGTGTGTAGAACAATGAAAAGCAAAAAAAAAAATGCTGATCATATTTTCTGACACCAGGAAAGAAATCCAAATGTATTTGGAATGGTTTGTTAAGGCGGTGTCTATGTTCTGAACAAAAAAGCACGATTGTTAGAAGATTGTGTGTATGTTATAGCCAGTTTTCATGAATAAACTAACTGAAATTTGTGGAGATAGATAAGAAACTGGGATTGTGGTCAGTCTAGTACGCATGTGAGATAGTGAAAACAAGATCAGCGATTTGTAGGCTTGTTCAAATATGGTCAATCATTGAGCCTGATATGGTTGTTGGCTTTGTTGTTTTAAGTGTCAGAGATCTTGACTCCATAAAAAGATGCAATTTTTTTGGATATGTTTCTTGCATCATGTCAATGTTAAAGTCACCAGCTATTAGAAAGTGTGTGTTGTTTATGCTATTTGATAACATTTTTTCTAGTATATCAAAGAGGCTTTCTAGCCGAGCATGTGGTGCAACGTATATGTTAATTATATTTAAGAGAATGCCTTCTAATAGTATGTCCGTGGAAATTTCCTCAATTGATTTATTTGCGTAATTCTCAGATTTGAGAATGAAAATATATTTTTTAATCAATGTAAGAATACCATGGACTGAAAATGTTGTTAGGCTGTTGTAGGTGTCTTTGATTTTGTTTTTGTTTGGTGGCAAGTGCATATGCGTCTCTTGTAAAAACAATATGTCTGATTGCATCAACTCATTGTCATTTGTGATCTCATCACTATGAAAATGTATACTGCGAGTATTCATTGAACAAACAAGAATATGATTCCGATTTGGGATCGAACGCAAGCCATATTGAAAATTCCATACACGTGTTTTTTGCAGTCCCTCTATTTCAGCGGCTATTGTTGGAGAAAGGGAGAAGTTCTTTTTCTCTAACCTATTTAAAAGGTAAAGGAATTTCATATCTTTGATGTGAGAAAGGGATGTGTAAACAAGCCCATGTTTTACAACCCCTTTTGGATCAAACACCAACTTTTCCATTGTGAGACTTTGTGCTCTATGGATTGTGCGTACACAAGCTAGCTGAATTGGAAATTGTGTTCTCATGACAATACTATTATTTTCAGTAGTTGTTTGCAACGTGATTCTTTTGATTGGTGTCCATGAATATTTGATGTTAGACGTAAACAAGTGATGCATTTTATTTCGCCCCAATAGACCAAGTTTTGTGTCCAAAATTCAATCCAAATAAATCCAGGATTATTTTTGGTATAATATCTAAACAATCCTCCTGCACCATTTACTAAACCATCTTCTATTGAGTAGTTTCATGCTATGCGTTCACCAAGCATGTTTTGTTTCAATTTTATTGTAGAAGGCAACACCCTTGTGTTGAATGCATTTTTGGTTTTGTCAAGTGGATCAATTTTGATATCTTCTGCGATGAAGGCAAATGGCTCCTAAGTTGGCGACAGATAGCATATTTGAATTATGTTGTTGTACATCTTTGTTAGTGTGGAATAGATAAGGGAATGTTGGGTCCATTGGCGGTGGTTTGTAACAATGTTGGTTTAATAATTCAATGCCATTCATTGTATGTGAGCATGTTCGCATTCTATTTAGAACATCTATAAATTCTTTTTTATTTTTTCTGACAACTGTCTTAAGTTGATAGAATCTAACATTGTCAGTTCAAAATCTGTATGGAAATGTTTGTTGACGGAGTTTAGGGTTTTCAAAAAACCAAGAATCATGAACTAGTTGCGCTTGGCAAAAGTCTCCACAGAAAATAACGTCAAGAACACCAAAAGGTTTTGTTGTGTTATGCATAATTTCTCTTAGCCTCTTGTCTATGTTAAGAAGCATTCAAGATCCTATTAAAGAGACTTCGTCTATTAACAAGACTTTTAGTTGTGCACATTCTTTTTTCAAGAGGTCAAGTGTATTGGAATTTAGAGGGACCATTTTTAGAGAGCCAAATGGCAATCGCAGAGCAGAATGAACTGTAACGCCGCCAACATTGTATGCAACTTTTCCAGTGAATGCAAGAATCAATCCTTTTCTTTTTATAGGATCACTTTCGATTTGTTTATCATAGTATTGTAACAAACCATGGTAGATTGTTTTTGCAGTATGTGTTTTTCCTATTCCCACTCCACAAGTCAAGAACAAGTAGATCAGAATCAAGGGATCATTTCTTTTTCTTGTGATAATCTATTTTGTAGTTGTTTCTTGTTCATTATTTAATGTTTTTCTTAGAGCGTGGTATTCAGGCATGGAGAGCAAAAATGGTTTTTCAGATAATTTGTGCTCAATTCCATCCTTTTTTTGGGTTTGTATTTCGATGTAAGAGGTCATCGTGAATGTCGAATTGTTCAAATGAACGAATGCTAATGTTTTTTTTTGGGGGTGATGCAGGACAAGAGGCTTGAACATTGTTTTGTGCAACGACTTTATATGCGGTGTCAATGCAACCTCATTTTTTTGATGGACTTGCTACAAACTTTTGCTCAGTAGCATCTATCTCTTCTTTGCATATCATAAATGCTTGATACCATGTTTTGAATTTGTTTTTGTGAAAGGCACATTTATCTCTGTGTGGAACATAAAGGATCATTTTTTCCCGGAAAAAAGTTTTCAGGATATTTTTCTTTATTATAATGTATGTAATGTATGATACATGGTCTATTTCTTTTAAATGTTGTTCCATGAATAGAGCAATAGCAACATGCAAATTCTGCCAACGAAATGTTTTCAAGCTCTTACGGACGTGCCATGTATTTGTCTAAAATAGAAGCGGACACAATGTCTTCTGAATCGTCAGGCTCTTGTTCCAAAACCAGAGGACTTTTCAACACAACTATTTTTTTATCATCTGGTGCAGTGTTTATGAAAATTGTATTTCTTGACGATGAATAAAGAGGCAATGATAGAATGATATGGACTACTTTTCTAATGGACATTTGCTGCATATTCAAAAGTGCATTGCTAAGTTTGTGTATGCTCTCAATTTTCCCATCATTACCAGCAAGGCATTGGTCTTTAATTTTTTTGAAGGCAGTTGTCATATTGCGATCAAATTTTGTTATGTAAGAGCTAACATATGTTGATGCTATATAGGCATCTAACACAAACTGTGGATTTGTATTCGCTTGTCATAGTTTTGGTATTGACTTCACAAATGGGTTTATCCAAATGTCAGAAGGATCTCATTTTTGTATCAATGTAGTACAAGGAAAGAACGAACAAGCAAAATGTAATTGTCTCTTGTTAATTGAAACTCCATCAGGAAATCGTTTAAGCTAGTGTTTTTTTTATATTGTCAATTTTCTAGATTGGAAAAAAAGTTCTTTCGATTTTTGTTGTAGAACACTATCACTATGTTCTAGTGGTTCTAATATCATATTTTTATCAATAGGGGGTAGCGGGAAGTTGAATCTACATCTGGAGAGTTGATCTTTTCTATAAGTTTTTGTGTGGTGGTGTGTTTGAATTTTTAAAAGATTTTCATCTAATAAACTAGAGTTTGTTGACAAATATCGATCGATGAAAGAAATAATTTCATTGTCATTATTTTTTCCATAGATTGGTGCATCTTTAATCCACAACAGGCCATGTTCATGCTGATTCCCTCTTTGTTGGAACTCTGTTGTGAAGAAAAAATCTTGCACCTTTCCAAATATATGTTCATTTTTTAATAGCAAATTATTTAACGCTGCTATTCTATGTCTATAATAACGACTACAAATGACTGGGTGTTTTCTGATTAGTGAATCAATCGTATCTGTTGGCAAATTATCAGATGCATTTTGTTTGTTGCTTTTTGTAACTTGTTACAATGCTATGCATAAAGGACTCCATAGATGTTCTACACTTGTGAATGTCACAAAAAAGTTGGTGGGCCAAGTTGGCGAATCATAGCAAAAAGGTTTTTTTTTTCTTCATATTTCATAATAGTCAGGCGATGTTCTTATCGCTTTCAAGGAACGATATGCTATTGGAGTTCTAAGAATTTTCTCGAGGTTGGCCTTTGATTTCACTTCTTTGGCTGTTATTTTTTTCCCTTTTAGTTCGCCAATGCAAATTGCTATCCAGGCAGTATTAGATAGTTGTTTTATAATGACTTTAACTTCCTTGAAGAATATGTTTGTTCCATGTTTCTCTAAATCTTTACTTTCATGCTCTAGCTCCCATTTTTCTATATGTTGATAGGAGAAGCGATCAAGAATGTCCTCTGGTCTATTAAATCCAAAAAAAAGTGTAGGAAAATTCAATTCCTCTGAATACTTATCTTGGAAGATGACTAGTGGAATAAAGTGTTCTGATGGTGCTATTTCTATTATTTTATTGCTTAAGTCATCTATAAGATTTGTTTCTCCATATCCATGTATCAATGTTTCAGATATTATCTCTATGACATCTTCATTTTCATTTGATTCTGTTTTTTGAAGAGGAGATAAGGTGTTTACCTCTTGTTGTATTATTTTATTAAATATTTTTCCCAATCTTGGTTGACAACAATTCCTTCGTCTTTGTAAAGTTTGGTTTTGCAAAGGTCTCTAAGTGCGGTCATCACACATTTTGGGTGAATATTTCCAGCCAAGAATGCATTTTTGTACTCTAATTTCCTTTTTAGCATAATGGAAATTGTTGCTGTGCTATCAAGGTTTCTAGACAACATCGATTGAATCTTGTCTAGATCAACTGGCACATTGATTATTGTTCAAGTGAGTCCTAGTTGTGCTCTTTTATAGCCAAGTTGTCTTATTTGTGCAAATGTTGTTCTAGGTGATACCAAACCTTCTTCTAGTGATGTTAATGCACTCACAGATGGCAGTAGAATATTGCGACAAATTTTTGAAGGTGATACATATGTTGGAAACTATCCATTGGTTAGGTCCTTCTTGTAAAATTTTCAAATTTTGCTATGAGTTGAAGCGAGGCCAAAATTTGCAAGAGATGCAAAATATCTAATTGCTAGATTTGTTCCTTTGTTTATTGTCCGTACATTGGATTTGAAATGCAAGCGTTGGAAAATGGCACATGGGTGTCAAAACCCCAAATTTTCACAAAAATTAATTTTTTTTGATGTAACATAAACTGTTTATAGTCACAGTTTGATAACTGCCAGCAGCTAACGGAAAGAATGAAACAGTTAACAAAAGCAACCATTAACTTAAACACATATAGATTAATACTATTTTAATTTCGATATGTGATGTGAATAATCTGTATTCCGTTATTTTTAGCTGTACTTATGGTTTTGATTTGTCAAGTAGGTGAGAAGTTACTTTCTAACTGGGGCTTACTTAGCGATTGCTAACGTACCTGGATTTCTGGATCTTACAGGCTTGACAGGTAAATTTTGAACCAGTAAGAGTTTATTAAGGCGTTTAACTAGATATTCTTCTTTTAGCATAAATATACTGCTAGAGTAAAAGTTTGCTTAGAAGAATCCAAGGTACTACAAGGTAAAGTGACTTTTCTTTTACTTGTTTTACAAATGTGATAGTACTTAAAATTCATGTCATAAAGGTCAATAACTTTTCCCTACTGTTTGTCTTTTATCAGAATGACTGCTATGTTAGATAATTCTTCCTTCCATCTTTACTCTAAATTAATTTCACGTTCTTCATAGAGCTTAAGATTTAGTATATCAACACTCTTGCTGATACAGAAGTTAATGGTGTTGCTATTTATAAAATTTACACACTGCTTATAAGCATGGAAACAAACCTAAGGCCTTTCAAGAAACAAGCTTATACATAAATCTTAGCTTTACATTTTATTAAGCTTCAGTAGAGGAAGTTTTTCAGCTTATTAATGCATTGTAATTTATAATTGATCATTTGTATACATGTCTTCAAGTTGTGACTTCTATTTTTCCAATTTTTTTCATGACCAAGTAAAGCGATAAAATTTACATTATCCTACTATTTACTTATAAGTAAAAGTGATACAATATAATCCTAGATAGTTTACTATCTTTAACTCCCAAGTCTAATCTAACCTTGAATGAAATCATTTGGAGCTTTGTTTACTTATGGAGACCAATTAATTACAACTTCCATGAAGTTTATCTTAGTACTATAGACGTCTTGCAAAAATAAGAATCTATTCTAGAGTATAAATACTTTTTATGTACATAATGTTGATTTATAAATTAAATCCTCACCATTAGTGTTTACATAAATGCTAGTTCTAATAACATAGTCCTTCAATGTAATATTTGTTTCAATGATTATTATGAAAACTATTAACTTGTACTTAAGGGCTTATACCCTACTAGGGATCTCTCCATAGTTGTTATTTTTCCATTGAAGATTTCAATGTTTACATACATCAAGGTTAACGATACCATATATGCTTTGGTTCGTTACTAACGAAGGTTTCAAGGTCTAAAATAAAACAAGGGTTTAACGATACCATTTAATCTCATGATCCAACGTCATTTGACTTAAAGTTTATCATTGAAATGATATGTATTGACCTTGTTTAATATGTTATCATTGTGATCGTTGTAAAAATTATTAACAATAATTTGAATCTTGACCATGCAGTGGAGACTATACAACTCGACCCACTGAGGACTGAATAAATTTTGGGGCACGTGGAACATCCACCACCATGTAATGCATGACTTATAAGCTCACCACGCAACCATACTTCTCATTCTTTGTCAAGGGTTTTGGTCTGTTCTTTGTCTGGTTTCCTGTGGCCATGAGGGCTCGCTTGTGCTCGCCTTCAACTCCACTGTCTATGCATTCTGAAGTGTTGTCACCCAGTGTAAGAGTTGCGAAGTCCACAGCTTGCATTTGATTTGATTTCTGTAAACAAAACTTTGCTGTGTGTGAGGGTAGTGTTACACAGTCAGTAGTTTTTAGTGTCAAATCGATGTGTGGCCACTGCCAATGCTTGCTCTTGCTCCAGTCGTTGGTGTAGTTATTAATTTGAACCCAGCTACCTCTTTCTCAGGTGAATACGAGGCTTGTACTGTTCATTGTGCTGGCTCATTTCTTTCGTGGCTTCTGGTTCCTTCGCTTCCAGGTAAGGAAATTGACTTACAAATGTTTGTAAATTTTTAGGTTACAATTACCAATATACCATTCAGTTTCTAATCAAAGTTTTTGAATTTTACTTGTAGGTTATAGCTCGTCCTTATGCTTGGCAAAACCATCTCCAAGTTTGGATTGGCAACCGGACTTACGGGTAAGCCCTAGTTACAATGTGGCAACTCCCTTATTGGCAAAGGTTAGGGAAAAAGGTTTTCAGTTGGGAAGAAACTACGAGTTCGGTTGTGGTTCGGTTCCTCTAGTCTTGAGATGTTGGGTTTTTAGTTTCTAAGTTATATTTTCATTATTAAGCCCTTGCATATAGCAGGGTGGCTCCGGCCATGATGCCGTGACTTGTATCTCCCTTTTCCTTATCTTATAAAAGATAAACATTGAACAAGAGTTTTAATACTTGACTGTTAGTTTTGTTTCAACCCACGCCACGATGCTGGGTGCATCGACCGTGAGCTAGGTGTTGTAAATTTGTTATGTTTTTAAGCCTTTCGGCCTGACAGAGTAATATACTTGGTTTAAAGATTTCTTTTTAGCTTTGAGCTTTGTCTGGATTATGAGATGGTTTTTAAAAAGGATTTTAATACATTAAAGCTCTGTCTCGTTTATACATTAGTTATAAAACCTGTAGGTTAATACTTGTGTATTTTGGGTCTTCCCTTCCTCGACTGTGAATAATAGTAATTATTTGATTTAATATTTTTCTTGTAATTAAGTAAATATAATGTGAGGACTGACAATTTAGTAGTAATGTATATTTTAAATGAATAAGCTTTTTAGTTAGGATAGATTATTAGGGTTTACTGTAAAAGGACCCTTAGATAAATATAATCTTTAATATATCAGTGGTAATGGTTTTCGGTTTACCTATTTTCTTTATTACAATAATTTTGATATTGTTTATCTTGTTTTAAGTATTTCCTTTTCTTTTTAAATAAAAAATTATATAAATGCTGTAAGTTCTTAGTTTATTTCTATTTATTGTTTACCTTTAAATTCTTATTTGTTTATTGTTCTGTTAGTTAGTAAAGTTCCAGAGCTATATAATTATTAAAACAATGACTCTGTAACCTTGATTATTTTCTTTATTTATAATAGTTAAATAATTAGTTAGGGTTTCAACCCTGAAGTTTTACCTTTACAGGTATAAACCTGTCTAATAATTATAATATTTCTTCGTAATAAACATTAGTTTTATACTAGTTATAAATTATAATTTCATTGCTTTTATTTAATAAACTGTCTAGTAAAATTTACTCAGAGTTTTTGAAATGATAAAGCATAAATTCTATAACTCAGTTTACTCTTTTTAATCTAGGTACTTTTAAGTTGAATCCTCTTTAGTTTATAGTAATTATTAGTTTTAGATTAGTTGATATTGTTAGAAAATAAACTATAAGATTAATAGCTTATTTCTTTACTTAACTGAATATAAACATTGTAACTCTACTGTAATTTTTCTATTGTAGTTCATTCAGTTACTTAAGTGAAAACATAAATATATAAGCTTATCCTAACACAGTTTAACCTCCATAATATTTAACTTGAATAAAAATTACTCTATTGTCTGTAAATACACAATCTTATCTGCTAAGATATTCTCTTATCTTCTTAAACATTCTACCTGTGCTAGAGTACTGTTATTTCTTTTCCAAAATGTTTACATAAATAAGCTTGCTAAAACAATAACATAATAACTAGAATACTGTTCTTTTTACTAATATTTTACACACAGTATTAATTACTTTGCTATCTACAACATGCAGAACCATTTCTATTATGTTCAATCTCTTATCATTTTCTTTCATCTACTGTAAAATATTCTATCTGTGTTGGAGTATGGCCTGGTCCTTCCAGGTGTGTAAAAACATGGACTATAAATTATTTTCCTTTCTAACACATTACTTTTCAATTTCATTTCTTCAAGAATCTACAAAGATTACTAAATTCTAACATTTTACAAACTGAATATTTAACATTTATATAACAGACAGACTCGGGTTTTATCTATCCAACAATGTAAAAAATAATAATGTAGAACCTGATTAGGATAGACGACAACAACATTAGGAGGCCGTTCCTCCCTACCAAACTCCTGGAGAGCGCTCAAACAATGCTTCCTCAGGACCCCCGAGCCTGTTCCTGGTCTTCTTGGTTGAGAACTGGTGGAGCATGCAAACAGTAGACTGGTCCAATAACTCAGTAAAAAACCTTGCACTCAACAGTAAGATATTTCAGCTTAAAAGATGCACTAGATCACTCAGCATTTATCCCCTCAAACTCTTTCCACAATTCCCTTCCATTGAATTTCTCTGAAGTACATTCACCTGAATGATCACTTCTCTAGAATGAGCAGCCTCAACTCTCTTCAATGGGAATTTTTATAAAGATTCCCTAGGTCTTTTGGGTCAGTTTTCTTTAATTGAGCCACCTGCTATGATTCCACTTTCTTGGGGAATCATGAGCCCAAATGTAGGGAGGTTGCCACCTACAACAGTTGGAAGTGGCTTGAGGATGCTTCCACATGTCAGTTTGCTCTCCACCCAGTCTCCTCCACCAATTTGACCAGTAACACTCTTTTAACATCTCTCCTAAGCTGTTGTCTCCTCCTTTATTTAATTATAATTAAAATGTTCAGAATTACATGAAATATCCTTGACTCTGTTGAGTCATCAATTACAACTTAGTTTAAAATTTAACATATTGTCCTCAAATAAAATCAAATAATATAACAATGCTTTTTGCAAAATTAGGGCATGTGACAATGGCATATCTTGAATTAGGTTCAGGTATTGAGCTATTTCTTTGTTACCTTCTTCAAATTGCATGCATCTTTTCTAAGCAGCTTCTCCCTTTGAGCGATTTTTTTTTCAATGACTGTAAATTTTTTGCACAAGAATCTGCCTTGCAACCTTGAAAGGGCTTTTGCAATGGTCTAGAGTTTGTCAACAAGGAAGCTCAATCTGGGTCCAGGTGTTGAGGTTGTCTTTGCTGGTTCTTGACAAGCGTATGTTATTGCTTGGCATTACTAATCATGATCTCCATTTTTGTTGAAGCTTCCAAGTCAATGTAGTTGTTTTTCTCAATGGGGTGTGAAGGATAAGAGTTCTTTTCTTTTTTACTATGGTTGTTTGTTGCAAAAGGATAATATTATCAATTACCAAAGTCAAGCTTTGCAAAGTGTTTTCTTCATTAGTTATATTTATCAATGATTTGAAATGCGAATGCGAATTTGTGACAGGTTGTTGTAGCAAATATAGTTCTTTAGATAATTTGCTTGATGGGAAAAACTGTGCAACAAAATTTTTGGTGCTAGTATTCCATAGGTATATGTTACTATTCAGCATTTCAGCCAACCATTGAATGCAAAATTGCTCTCCTTCTATATGACCAATGCAATATGGCTCTGCCAATTGTACAGTATATGCTTTCCAACTAGCCAAACAAACTTTTGCACTGGTCATATTTGTAGCGATAGATGTCTCCAGTGTTTTGACTGCTCTACTATCATTTACAAGAAGGCAGTTGCAAAAGGTTTGTGCAATTGCTTTTCTAATACTATATGTATCAAATAAAGCTGAGAATTTGCAAATATATTCAAAAAGAGACTCATGACAATCTCCATTAGGTTGAGGAACAATCTGTAAACCTTCTTGAGAAAGTATTGTTTGGAAAGAGGAAATCTCGGCTTCCTTGTTTTTGCATGTGTCTACGTCAAGGTTTTGAAAAAATGGCTGGTATATATGTCCATTGTTTTGTTGCCTCCTATATGAAATTAATGGCTCAAAGTGGCCAGTTGCTGGTCTCTGATCATGTAACAATAGATTGTAGCAATATCCTGTTGTTTTAGTATTGAAATGAAGGTATGGTAGTTGCTTTGTGAATGACCAAAGAGTGACAGGTACTTTTGACCATTTAGAAAACCATTTGATACAAAAAATGTCACCCCAAAGGCTATAAAGGTTTTTTTTCGTTTGGTTGGGAAGCAGTTTCAGACATACAATCTAGATATTCATCAACGCTTGAAATACTATGTAAGTCTTGCAAGTAGTCAGTTGTCAAGTCTGTTCGTAATGATTCAAGTGCAACAAGATCACCACATTCCAAACAAACATGAAAATGATTAATTGTGCATTCTCTTATCTTAATCGATGTATATCGAAAATGCAAAAGAATAGCCAATGCATCAAATAGGAAATCTCCGACATTGTAATGGAAATGTTGTAATCGAAACAACTGTGATTGAGACAAACACCAATCTATCTGTTCCCATTCTGATTTTTTGAGTGTGAATCCATTTGTGTCCAAAGGATTGCAATTTGCAGATGTGGTTGCATTGAATTTGTTTACAATTGGTGTAGAAAGAAAGGGACTTTGTTGTTTTTTATTTTGTTTCCCTTTGTCCATGCTTTTCTCCATTGTAATAGGAAGAAGCTAAAAAAAACTTGCACCTGCAAATTATGTGTGAAAGATGGATTTAAAAAAATAAATGGAAAATGTTTGAGTGAGGAAGAGGCAATAAAAAATGCAAATAGTAGAAGGCAAAGAATATAGTGGACACCTATGATTATATATAGAAGACAATTGATTTAAATGTAGATAAAGAAGGAGGTAAGAAATATCATACTTGCAATAACTAGCTATTTTTTTTAGATCTCCTAGACATCTACAGGTGCATCATGTGTTTGTCTTAGACACTTAGCTGAATTTGTGGGTGTAGTGATGCCATTCAATATCTTGAACTGGAAATGTTTTTTTATGTAAAAAAGGCATTGTTTTTTTTTTCTATTTGTTTCTTGGAAGGGAAACTACCAATCAGCAGGAGCCAGTAATCTGCATAGATGCAAAAAAAACAATTTTTCTAATATGAAAAACTGGGCACAAATATTTAGCTAGAACACTAAACCAGGTTTGTGAACAAGTGTCGTGTTTTAAGTTAAATCCATGGACAGAGAAATCCTGATTTGAGCTACAACACTCAATAAATCAATCACCAAGCTCATAGAATATGACCTATGTTGACCATCAATCAGCATATGGTGTTTACAGAACATGATTTATGTTTAGCATGAAGCTTCAATTTACATGCTACATTGCTAAAATTGAAAGGCTCTACTAGAAATGAAGGGAGAAAATATTTGTTATGCTTAGAAATCACTCTATCCTCAATTCTTAAGCTATATTGACAATTTCATTATTATCTTCATTTGTGCATTCCAAGTCCAAAATCAAGATAAAAAAATGGAAGTAAATCCTGATGAGTTAAGCAGTTTGGTGGGCCACCAAGACAAGACCACTTTCCCAATAAGCAAGGGATTGCAATATGAGGGGTCATATGAAAGGAGGCCACACATTCTTAATTAACCTAAGCTAAGACCAAATGGAAAAGTCCAAGGGAACACTATAAAAATCCAACATCGTACAAGGGTCATGTTTGATCTATAGATGGATGGCACAAATGGTTTCCATGTTGACAGTTGAGACAAGTAACCACATCTAATTTTGGATAGCTTGGAATCTTGAAAATTGGAAGACATGAATAAAGGTGATAAGGGGGACATATCAATACTAGAATTACTAGCGAAGGGCAGCAAGGATGAGAGTGACAACCATGATCAAGATTCATTGATGAGTATGTGAGAAATGTATGTGCCTCAATGGTGGCAGTGGTTCTCTCAATAGGGGAGGTGGTTCTAGACAACAAATTTAAACGACAATTATAATATCAATGAGTAGCGGAAAAAAGAAATCACGTGACGGTTTTAAACTTTGTGGTGACTACCAACTTCTTGGTGGCTAGCGATTATTGCTATAATTTTTCCTTACGGTAGTTGGAACACTATTTTGCCTCTCAACAGTTTCGCCTCTTGTCTTGACATTCTCAACCTCTAATCTTCTGCTCTAATACCATATTTCGAGAACCAATAAACAAGAAATCCTAAATAGGGTTACGTCATCGAACCCATGGGAGCTCATTATCACACAACACAATATTAGTATGATATGACACAATGTTACATTGAGGGTGCTCGTTGTTATAAAGAGTCTGAGTAACCAAAACCCAAACCCTAATATGTAAACCCTAACATTTAACCTAAAGTCACTTAAGTGACTTTATTATGTATGTATCCTTATATCTTAACACTTACCATATGTAGCTACATCATCTTGGATCCCTTATTGTATACAACATCACCTTGGAGCATGATAAATACTGTAGAGTGGATGTCTCACTAGTGTTTTCATACAAGGACTCATATAAGTAGTTTGTAGGGGATTTTCCCACATAGTTGTGTTTCCCTCTCTTACCTCTCATACAAATAGAGGAAGGACATAGTTTCCATTCATATCATCATTTGTACTATTCTCTTTGTACTTATATTCTTGGAAGAAGTCGCTAGGGTTTCCTCATGAGCCCTAGGAGGAGTTATGAAGTCTAAAGGGGACATCTTCATGTGGAGTTTGTTCTTGTGACAAGAGTTTTCTCTTAAGGAAAAGTTGGAGATGATCTTGGCTTTATCTCTCTTTTGGATCTTCATTTGTACTTGCTATCACTCTCTCTCTTGAGACGCTAGAATTTCTTAGAGAATCTTGGATGTCTAGGGTTAGGATTTTACACTTGAAGATAAGAGATTTGGGTTTTGTGATAAATCCCTAAGATGGATTGGTGAAGAAAAGAGTTGGATGTCTTGCCTTGGATATTGTGTTGGAGAGATTCTTACACTTGGGTTTTCTTGGTTGAGCTAGGCTTTGATGATTTACCCTAGCTAGAGCTTTTTGGATAGTTGGAGTTTTTGTACTAACCTTGAGGGAAAGCTATGGTATGTACTTCTACTTCATATTGAGTTTATATATGAATTTTCCAGCTGTCAATATGTTGTGCAATTTTTGTATATGAATTTTAGCCATATATGTCCTTTATGCATTGCTATTTACAATTGTTTATGTCTTGTTGATTTAACATAAGTAAAGGGGCAAATTGTTAATCATTTTGAAATTTAATGAAGAATGGAAGGGGATGAGTTTATTGTTGTGTTGTATTTAATGTTGTATAAGTATATTTTCAGATCTGGTTATTGGCCGATGAGTTTCCCTAGAAGGAGCCGAAACTTATACCATTATTTAGTATCTTTTCTCCTTGAATTGCCATGAAGTGTGCGGGTTGTTTCAAGTAAATTATTGTGGTATTTTTGTTGTTTTATAATTTAATTTACAGTAGCCTAAGGCTAAAAATTCTAGGGCTAAAATATGAAAAACCTTCTAGGAAGAAGGTGAAATTTCTAGTTTGCATTGAAGTGTCAATTCCAAGAAATTTCAAACAAAAGGATAGGATGATGAAACAATCATCTAGGTAGATTCACTTGCCAAACACATGCTTCCAATGCCAAAGTTAAAACCAAAAAATCCTTGACTACATTATGATGGCCTCGGCCAACGCCCATGATCCCCAATGTTAGACTTTCGAGCTACTCTGAAAGTGATTTCAGCATATTTGGGGTGCTTCAGGATATTTGGAGTAAATGGTGTATGTTCATCAATTTGATTGTTTAAGATGGATTGTAGCATGAGAGATGGTTTGTGATGGATAAGCACACATGTGATAGCTCGCTCAATCGATGACATGCCTCATATGTTCACTAGCCCAATGTTCTTCCCTAGGGCATTAGAGATCGCCTAGATGGTGGACGCCTTGCATGATGATCTCATGGAGGATTCAATTGGTGGGACAATTTTCTATAAGATATGAGGAGCATTGTACATTGAAGAGGAGGGATAAAAGACCTAGATGGCATGTGGCAACTTGGTTTCATGTTTGAAGGGTTGGAGATGTCTTGGGCATGCCTGATCTTCGACAATATTCTTGCAGGGGATAATTTCCCAAGTGGAGTACTTGGATTTGGAAGATGGATGGGGTCCACGGAGGCTCGAGATGGAGTGGTGTGGACTTTCCTTGCATAGATACATCACCTTCAGTCACTATTGTGCACAACATCATCACTGGAGCTTGACACTTTTACTCTAGGAGTGGAGCACTTCACTTGTGTGTGGCTTACTTATGTTTAGCTACACAAGGTAAGTATTAAGATATAAGGAAGCAAGGAGTCCGTACAAACAACACATCACATAACACACTCATTTGTATCTCTTCTTTGGACTACTCTCTTAGTGATGCGCCAGGGTTCATAAGGAAACCCTATTGGAGCATATGAGGAAGGTATGGACGATTTCTCTCTCCTAAGATTCTTCTTTGTACATTTGATCTCTCTCTTCGGCGCTTGGGTTTCCTGGTCTCTTGAAACATCTTGGATTCTAGGGTTAGGATTTCATACTTTGGAGGATACAGATTAGAGTTTGGAAACCCTTGGATGTATTTATGGAAGAAGACAAAGACAACTTCTTTTCTTAGAGATAGTGTTGGAGGGATTCTTGCACTTGAAGGAGCTAGGGTTTGTTGTCTAACCCTATCTAGGGTATCTTGGGTGGTTGAATTTTGTCCTAGCCTTGAGAGGAGTCTATGGTATGTATGTATGTATTTCATTGGGAATACATATATGAGATTTATAACTATCCACATATTTTGTATATTACAGATTTGATTTCAACATTTTATCTTCTTAGGATGGTTATTTCCAGCTCTTGATTGTCTTGCTGATTTGACATACATTAAAAAAAACTGTCAAGGGACTTAACACTAACATTGAAGACAATAGTACAACCATATATTTATATTGTGTTTGTTGTTATATCTATTGTATAAGAAGAATTTTCAGATCTGGTTTATGCATGTGAAGTTTCCCTCTAGGGCTGGAAACTTATTGGAATGATTGGTATATTTTATTTGAATTGCCACTATTAAGAAATCCTATACAAACAAAGGCNTGTCTTACCGACATAATTTATACCATCTCACTCATGTTGCTACCAAACATGTAGTGCAGATGAGACATTTCCAAAATGTCCAATGGCGTTTCACCCGAAAGCCATTTCCAAGGAAAAACCTTCCCATGAAGTTTGGATCTTGCAGGCCATCACACATGATCTTCCTGCAACGTGCACCCCTGGCACATTCACCAAATAGCCAAACAGTCAATCATTATCTAATAATACAATCCAAATTTTATATAGGAAGAGCTTCCTCAAATAGATCTCGAGCGCCCCCTCCCCCAAATTTTATATAGGAAGAGCTTCCTCAAATAGGAACATTAAATAATGTATGATAAAGAGAGCCTCCATCATGGTGGAATAAATGCCAAGCACTTTTCCCCCAATTATTTATTTTGCACTGAAAGACACAAAAAATATGCAAGATTTATGGAACAAAAGGTTATCTTATTACAGAAAAGGGTTAATTGAGAGATGATGCCTCAATTCTATTGATCCTAAAATAGAATATTTGGTCCCATAGAGAAATCAGACATTAGACTATTTTAAGACATAACTAA
This sequence comes from Pseudotsuga menziesii, assembly GCA_001517045.1. Lineage (NCBI taxonomy): Eukaryota > Viridiplantae > Streptophyta > Pinopsida > Pinales > Pinaceae > Pseudotsuga > Pseudotsuga menziesii. Next base: position 436,028 of record LPNX010074006.1, on the reverse strand, counting down.
AAAAATCCATTTAAGATGTCATGTATGGAAACCCATTTAAGCAAAATTATTATCATCTCAATAAGAAATCAAACAAAGAATAGCAAGTCCTTAGCTCTCATAATTTAGCATTGGCTTCTTGCAACAATTGGATTTGAGGTTTTTGCTTCGAAAGACTTGCAACTACTCCAAAAATGAAAATAGCTAGGAGTACAAGCATCGATTTTTGAGACACATCTAAAACAACAAGGCATTGAATCCAAAAGCGCTGACCAAGGTACAAATAGACTAACACTGAATATTGAAATGGACACGAAAACAAATTATTACCAAGGAAATGCAGATAATGTTAATGTTTAGACTGGTAGAAGCCATGAAGAAGATAGTAGAATTGATAGGAATGTTGAAGAAAGAGGTAGACTGGTGATGTAAGCAATAAAGGGATATGAAATTTCAAAAACCAAAAACAATTTTAAGATTCCAAAGTGGAAATCACATCCCTAATTGGTGAGGACATTTTAGCCAGGTTCATGGATCCCAATACTAGAACAAACAAATTGTTGAACTACTTTCTTTTAGAGGAATTCCAACAACATATGCAATTTTTTAGGACTATAATGATTGAAGACAGAGAAATTGCTTTGGAAACTCTATGTATATGTCCTTCATTTTCTACTTATTGCTTCAAAACTATGATAATTTGTTTCCTATGCTTCCTGTACGTGGTCCAGGATGGTAAATTTTATATAGAGATAATAAACTTATCAAATCAAACAATGATAAGCCAACATAACTGAAGGTACACACTCACAGAATGCAGGGGGATGCATCAAAGCAAACCTACAAGAACATATTAGGAAGCATAGGAAAAAAGGGTAGCACTGGCATAACACATGGCTACGCACCAAAGCACCCTCTATCAGCTAACCATGCTAAGGCATGCCTCGCTAACCCATTAACTGATTCCAATTTATGTCTAATACATCAGTGTTATTTCCATATCAAGAAAATTAATTTAAACCAGTAACTTCCCGTTTTAAATGTAATAAGTGATTTGGTATAAATAAACATGTGAGCTAGTAGAGACACCTCGATGGCCATGGCCATGACGAACAATGTGAGACTCGCAACACAAATGCACTATTTCAATAGTTCAAACAATAATTCATATCAATTTTCATTGCTGCAACCTTCCACAATAGTTCTAATGAAACATGATAAATTTTATACATAGACACTAAACTTACACATAGAACTGAAAATGCAAATAAAGAGACACATTATTGAAACAACTTCAGCAAAATAGCTCTATTCATATTTTCTTTTTGTCTACCAAGGAAATGACATACCTTTGTGTTCTTGGGTTTTTAAAACTCTAACCAGCATTGAACTCAGAGCCTAGGCAGAGAGACACGAGAATCCCTCCAACTTCCAGTGGGGATCCGTGACAATTGCCAAACTGCCCCACTTTCCAAGCTATCATAGTCTATGCTGCAACTCTACAAAAGCCATAGAAAAAGGTCATTACCAGTTGAGGCACTGTTGTGCATGTGTTCATATTTGTTGTAACTATTTTTCTTCCTAATCTATCAAGCAGAGGGCAGGAGTATAGGTAAAATCATTCAGCACAACCGCATGCAGTGAATTAGTTTACAATTTTTTCATGTAGAAGATTTCAAATAAGAATTAACGAGAAAGAAGTATCAGGATTTGGCATTCCATCTACTGAGTTTCTGCTTTTGTTATTAATAATGATTTAGCAAGAATGCTGCAATTCCATTTTTTTCTGACTAATAACAGTGATTTGATTCACGACAGACCTGCAAGTTTCTGTGACAATCTTCTGCAGTATGTTTTTGTAGACTAGCATCTAAGAATAATTTAGTAATTTAATTTTCCTCGACAATTAAGTCAATACCAGCAAACATTTAATTCTACAAAATAATAAATTGCCAAAACCATTTTGAACTGAAAATACTTTCCAATCAAGCTATTATTTTCTCAAGTACCTTTAATTATATTTTTTTTGTCTACAAAGGCTGAGGAACATCCATTAATTTGCTTAAAGTAGTCTGGGACCTACTTTTATGGTTCAAAGAAAACCGACAGTCATTTTTAACTTACTTAACAGAATTCCCTAATACATTGCATTACAAAAAAAACAAATGTACATATTCGTCACCAATTTTAGTCTAATTATTCTACCATCACGGAATGGTCTTGTTTTAACTTTATCTTGGCCTTTTGGGATTAGAAAGAAATTGCACTACAAAAAACCAAATGTACATATTCATTGCTAATTTGAGTCTAATCATTCTACTAGCACATAATGGCTTTGTTTAACAATATCTTGGCCTTTTGAGATTGGAAAGATCACATATAGAGAAAAGAAGAAAATCAAACTCAAGAACAAAGTCATAAGTTGTGCAAGTAGATATAAAACATATATTTACCAAATAAAACATAGAACTACAAACTGAGCTTCTTTCAGCTCCACCCACCCTATTCAAAAAACATATTTAGTTGGTCCAAAGGCATTATGGCATTTAAAGAATTAATTGTAGAAATGATGTTACTTTATAGGAACTGAACTACCAAGCCTTGTTTGGAAAACTCCACATTTAAGCAAAAGAGTTTTGATCAAAGTTAGGCAGACATAAACTGAGGCACAAAGAACTTTAATTTCCAACTAACAACACTCATGAAACAACTAGAAAGCAAGGCATCCATATTCCATGTTAGAGAGCATGCCAGCATGAAATATCAACTATACCAATATTTGTTTGGCACCCAAAAGAATAGTAGTTTACTGCTCATCTCAAATTGGTATTGCTTTTCTTACTAGTGAACAGTATAAAATGTCCAAATCAGGCATCAAAGATTAACTTAAAAAAAAGCAAGATAGAAAAATCCCATGTATATATCTGAAATATTTTTTCCTTTAACAAGTGGGACACATCAAAGTTTAAACTTTCAAGAAAGGAAAACAGTGTAGACAAGGTCCATTTAAAACAAGGGCACATCTAAATTCATTTTACCCAATAACGAGGTTAGCAGGAAGTCAAGGTCCATTGTTCATCAAAAAGAGTCCTTGCTTGTGACATATCCTTCTTTCCAGACCAAGTTAGTCGAAAAACCCCATTTTAGACTTTGGAAAAAGGAAAATATGGAACTACCTCACTCAATCAGAGAGTGGACATATGGCATAGCACAATTATTTTCTCCTTTTTTTCCTGAAACTACAACAGTTATCACATTCCACCATACTGTATCAACTTATTTTTTCCTTTTTCTCCTTTTTTCACCTGGTAAGGTATAAGCCATCAAGCCATACTAGTGGGGAAACCAAAGCAAGAATGCAAACCATAAGAAGAATAGAACCTGGAGGATGGCTCAACACTATGTTGACCTCACCAATGAACCAATGCCTCATTTACAATTTCATGAATTTGAAAAATCTCATATCACAGGTATTTTTCAGTTCAAATAACACATACTTGATGGGTGGATAGCTTGACACTCCATTGATCTCATCAGTGAGACAATGCCAGTAGACAATTTTATCCATTTTCGAATCTCATATCAAAGATTTTAACTCCTTACAATATTTGCAATATTAGCTTTATAACCATTGACTATCAAAGGTACGATTGAGCATTATTTATTCCATCAAAATCACCCCCAAACTTACACCTTGCCTTTATCTAAGAGGAAATTAGCACAGATACAACCATTAACACGACTTCACACCTTAGAAAGACTGTGTTAGCAAATAATAACAGAGAACAAACTCACCCAATCTTAAACCTAGATCATCATGGTGGCAAGAACTCCAGTCTGGCACTAAACCACAGCTTAATAGAGTATCATAAAGGATATACTAGATCGTCAACAACATTGACAACAAATCATCCTTAGGAGACGCCACTACCTTGTAGCTAACCCATTACCATAAAGATAACCCTCACAACCATTACAAGACAATACAAAACACAAAAACCCGGGGAAAAATAGAAACATGAAATAACCCTAAACATGAAAAGCATATCTTCAAACTGCCACTGTAGGCACAGGGGCTTTCCATGCTATTCTCCTTTTCTTCCTCTTAGCAGATGCAACATTCACCCGATTTAAACACGGCAACACCATCATCACATCCAGATCGATCAAACGTATATTGAGAAGGAGGCCCATCTGAAATCAGGGGCAGTTCTTCTTCTTCCAAGCTCGCAGACTCGCTTTTCTCAAACTCCGAAGGAGACCCAATTTTTAACCACATTCCAACATACCCTCAACCAATCAAACTGGACCAAAATTGTTCGATTGCATATAAAATTATTGAAGAAAATTTATATCTATTCAACGACTATTTTCAACAAACCTAGAAAAAATTATAAGGAAAATGACCCAACAAGTCTTCCACCTCAATTCATGGGTATATATTATACCACACGAGAAGTTCTCCAAGACACCCAAATGGCGTAACCCATCAGCCAACAAAAAAATCGAAAATGATTTTCCATTGGACTGAAAAAAATTAGAATGGACAACTTGTAGATGCCAGCTGTAGCTACTGTAACTCCACTATAATAAAACTCCAAGGCGAGAAATAATCCAAACCCACCTCAAATATACATCCATTATGCTAAATAGTTCAAACCCAGCCCAGATAAGTCTCCTACAAATTAAGATATTCAAACCAAACATAGATAAAGCTCCAAGAAGCTGACATATCCAAACCCATATCAAACATAATTCAAAAAAATGCAATGCACAATGGAAAACACCAATTTTCAACAAAAATCCCACAAACAATTTGAAATCTAGTCCTTGAACACCAGAGTTCTTTAATAAATTTACAATTCAGCTACAAATGAATACAACGATGTAAATTATTCAGAAAGTCGCATAGGAGCTCTTACCACTGTGTAAAGAGATCACTGTAGCAGCCAACACCGATGACTGGAAAATGGGAAGCGAGAGCCAAGAGTTCATGAACAGACATGAGAATGAATTGGCTTAGTTCAAATAGCAAATTAAACACCACAATAGTTTTTATTAAATACAACCCCCACTGTCCACGTCGTTGTTGACACGCTCGTCCATAATACCCATTACGGCCCTGCAATAAATTTACTGAGTGGGGAAAATCCATAATACCCATTACGACCATGTAATAAATTAATGGAGCAGTCGGAAATTAAAATACAGCTTTTAGGGACTCCACCATACCGCCGTAATAGAGGCCTTTTACACCTTTAGGTTTGGACAATTTCAAACAGGTCTTGACCACATGTAGTAGAGGCCTGATTGTTGGCTACCCATCATATACGTGGACATGAAGGACGTGGTCATTATTATGTGGTGGGAGATAGACCTAACCCATTACGAAGGAGCTCTGTGTATGGCCCTGTGAGCATGTCCCTTCTTGAAGTGATGTTGTACCAAAACATGAATCCAAAGAAGATGTGGTTCGAAGATGTATTGAACCATGCTTGGTGCTGCTTCTCTAAGGCAAGAATTAAATGACAGTGAAATCTGGTTCCATGCACCCTCAACACCACCAACACAGAAGACGAGGACACTCAATGCGCGTTAATGGCAGCTTTCGTCACCTCCGTCGCATACGCCCGAGGATTGCAATCCAGAGCTTACGTCACCTGACCATCTACCAATTACAAAATTAAAAAAATAATTAATTTAATTTATTTTTAAATCTTTGAAACTTAAACATTAACATTTTTTTAAATTTAAAAATTGATACAGCCAAATTAATAGAGCTGAGCCATATATATGTCCCCCGTCGAGAACATAATAACAAGAAATAGTTTTCATATTAAATGCCATGAAAAAGAAAAATATGCAATTTTTGTGACACTAAAAAACCGAAGATAAAAAGCATTTGAAATCAAAATGTCAGTATATTGTTGTTCTCAATTTTAAAATATTTGTAACATTACCTTCCCTCGTAACTTTTTAAAATCATGAAAGCAAAAATATGAAAAAGATGTCACTCCAATAACTTATACTGTAATAACAAAATGCTAAAAAAATAATAAAATTAATTTCTTATAAAATTTTTGAAGGTCTAAAAACTAAACCTACTAAGTGGATCATAATATCATCATGGTAATAAAAAGAATAATGTTATATGTGCCAACATAACGAGTATGTAATTATGAAAAATACATAAATCCTTTTGTAAGACACTTAGTTGTTAAGTAATTATACTTATTATTCATATAATGTTATATGATATATTATTATATTAATATATTTTGAGTTTAATTTAAAATTGTATTTTATATTATTATTTCATTTATCTATGGATCACCTTGTTATGTGGAGTGTCATAATAATAAAATTAATATTTTGTATTGTTTTGTTGACTTAAAAAAATTGCTACATTATCTATAACTAACTTTTGGAATAGATTAGAAAATATAAAATTTCATTTTGAGTTGAAAGTTGTTGTGGTAAAGTTGTATGAGCTAATTATTTTCCTTTTTAGGAACTCTAAGGACTGATCATAAGACGTTAATTGTAATATAAGTGTCAATCAAGGTTGTCCCATGTCTCCTATCTTGACAAGCTAAAGCATTGTCTAGAAGTTCTACTCTCCCATTTACTACATCTCTCCTCCATCTCCCACATACATAATTCATTGCCTCCCTTCCTCCACCTGCCAACCTCCTCCTATATCCTTCTTTCCACCCCCCACCTCCATCTCCCTTACTACAATACAAATTCATTCCCATTAGCTCCCTCTTTTATCCAACCCCTCCATTAATTGTATATGTGTGTGTAAGTCCTTATTAGCAACAAATAATAACTACAATACAAATTCATCCCCATTAACTCCCTCTTTTATCCAACCTCTCCATTAATTGTATATGTGTGTGTAAGTCCTTATTAGCAACAAATAATAAGTAATAGTAATGATATCATGATTATTTTTATTTCTTTTTTTAATAGTTTTTAGTCATCGCCCCATTCATTAAATGCTTGCACATTTAAAAAAAATCCATTCATGAATGCAAGGAACATTGATAGGAAATTTGGGGGACCTCTTCAGGGTAATGAGTCAGCAAAAAAAAGGAAGACACAGAGCTTGGTAGCATAATTATAAATATTGTTCAAAGTGTATTATCAAGTGTACTGCAAGAATTCAACAAAAAACACAATGAAAGATATGAATAAATTATTGCATTCAAGGACAAACTGGAATCATAGAAAAATGGAAGTAAAGGAACGAGTATCCCTGGAATCATAAAAAAATGGAAGTAAAGGAATGAATATCCCTAACTCATCCTTAGAGCCTCATTATTCATGAAAAATTGGTTTTTTCAATAATATGCAATGTAAAAATAGATGTACCAAAAATCGATGGCGAGGACAATTGAGAGGGCATAAGGTGAATTAATAAAATTGAGAACTATCTCACTATGCACTATATAGATGATGGTGATGACGGTGTTGATAAAATCAACATTGCATAATGTACCTAGAGAATTTTATGACTACATCATATGGCAGAACTTTAAATGTTAGGGAGGATTGATGAGAGATTGGGATACCTTTAAGAATTTTTTTTCAAACAATTGCAGGATATAGAAGAAGACAAACTCTTCACCAAACTCGTGTGCTTACAACAAATAGGGACAATGGATGAATTTTTAATGAAATCCATGTGTTATCCACCCACACTGATAACATATCTAATAAATGCCTTGTACATCTTTCCATCGTCGGGTTGAAACCAAGCATACATAATGAATTTAAAGTATTAAAAACCCAAATATGCATGAATCAGTGTGTCAAAAGTCCAAACTCATTGAATCAAGGAAAGTGTTTCGCTTCAATTGGAAAATTCAAGCTTGAAGTATATTCCTCATCACCAAAGGATCTCATCACCGAATGCAAAGAAGGATAAAAAATCCATGTTTTAAATGTAATGATCCTAACTTGACTTGGGGTCATAGATGTAAGGAATCCAATTTCTACCCATGTGAGAAGCATAATAATAATTACAATGATAATGATGAAGCCAATGATGTTTTTTTTACACAGAAATGTCCACTCCGATGAAACCAACATCCATAAGGATAACGATACTCCAACACTTTCAGTAGCAACAATGATGGGTATTTCTCAAACCCAAAATATTAAATTCCACGGCTTCATTAGGAAAACTAAAGTGATAGCTCCCATACATCTTGGAAGTTCACAACTTTATAGATATAAAGATAGCAAGTCAATTAAAGATATTCATTTATCCCACTTTAGAATTTCAAGGCTCGATTCAAAAAACAGGACTACTTCATGTGATGGAAAATTTCATAAGTTAGAATTATCCATTAATGACTACAAATTAAAGTCTCTTCTGTATTCTATGCCAATTGAAGGTGTAAACATTGTCTTCGGATCCCAATGGTTAGCCAAAATTGGTATTGTTGGGTTGAATTTACAATGAAAATTTACAAGATTTTTTGAAAATGGGAGAAAGTACAAATTGTAGGGAATCAAATGCCCTCTAGGTCCTCAAATAGTGTCATCCAATATAATGTACAAAGTGATTAATAAGCAATACCAAGCCTATTTTATGCATTGTTATTCAATGGAGGGAACTGCTAATGAAAACAAAACTAATGACCCCGAGAAATTAAATAAAATTATTTAAAAATATAATATCATTTTTCAAGATCCACCTTGTGGTCTCCCCCCACATCATTTTCATTATCACATCATAGAATTGATCCCAGTTTCCACCCCAACTAAAAGAAAGTCCTTTAGGAAGTCTCACCAACATAAGACAAAAATTGAACGCTTAGTTCAAGAATTATTAAAGTGTGGTGGTATTACATTAAGTAAGAGTCCTTTTTCATATTTGGTCATACTTGTTAGAAAAAAGGATGGGCCATATAGAATTTGCATTAATTACTAGACATTGAATAAAAATACCATAAAGGATAAATTTCCAATTCCCTTCGTGGATGAATTATTTGATGAGATCCATAGGGCTAAATAGTTCTCCAAGATGGACCTAAAATAATGCTATTACCAAATAAGAATTCAAGAGGAGGATATTCCCAAAAATGCCTTCTGTACCTTGAAGGTTTGTATGGGTTTCAGGTCATGCATTTTGGTCTATCCAATGCTCCCACTACCTTCCAAGCAGTAATGAATGATTTATTTTTCCCATACCTATGGAAGTTTATACTTGTCTTCTTCGATGATATCCTTGTTTATAGCAAAAATTGGAATGCGCACCTCAAACAAGTAGAGAGAGTATTAAAGCTCCTAGAAGAGAATAAGTTTTATGCTCACAAATCTAAATGTAGCTTTGGACAAACATAGATAGTATTATTAGGCCATGTCAAATCAGATGAAGGAATCAAGGTAAATCCAAAGAATATTGTGGCAATTATAGAATGGCCTAGCCCCAAGATAATCACATCACTAAGAGGATTCTTATGTCTTATTGGTTATTACAAAATATTTGTTCAAAACTACACACATATTGTGGCGCCATTAACATCAATGTTGAAAAACGATGCTTTAAAATGGAATGAAGAGGCTAAAGCTTATTTTAAAAATATGAATATTCTAATGACATCTACCCTTGTTTTGAAAGCCCCATATTTCTCCAAAACATTTGTCCTTGAATGCAATGGTTTAGGAACATGTATAAGAGCCATGATCATGCAAGATAATCATCCCATTTCCTTCAAAAGTTCAAAGTTAAAAACAAATGAGAAAACAAAATCTACCTATGACAAATAAATGTTAGCAATAATAAATGCCTTGGTCAATGGAAGTAGTACTTATTAGGAGCAAAATTTCTTGTCAAAACAGATCACAACAATTTGAAGTATTTCCTAACTCAAAAGAATACTTCATTAGAACAACACAAATGGGTGAGAAAAATCCTAGTTTTTTTGTATCGACATCCTTTATAAAAAGGGAAAGGAAAATTTGGTTATAGATAACTCATCAAGCAAACATGAAAATAATTACACAATATGTGTCATTTCCATAGTAATTCTTGAACCCAGAAACAAGGAAGCTAATAGAGTAAGTTGAAAGTAACATGGAAACAAATTACAAATACACATGGGATAATGGCATACTATGGTACAAACAAAGCATCTATTTACCTAGTTAGATTCTAAATTCAAAACTCATATTTTAAAAGAGAATTATGATTCCCAATCAACATGCCATGTTGGGTTTTTGAATACCATAATATAGGACAATCCTTCCTTTTGAAAGGTATGAAGATTGATGTTAATAAATATGTAGAAAAATGTGATGCTTGTTAGCGACAAAAGTTTGAAATGGTTGCTCATCCAGGGATTCCCCAACCCTTTCATATCATAGCTCATAAATGGTCCAAAATATCCATGGACTTTATCACCAGTCTTCCTACTCTGGAAGGGAAAGACAACATAGATCGGTTAACCAAATATTCCCACTACATCAAAATTTCATCAAAGGCCAAAGCTAGGAAAGTTGTTGATAGCTACATGTAAAAGGATATATGGATTTCCCAAAGTTATCGTCAGTGATAGGGACCCAAAGTTCACTGGCAATTTATGGAATTATTCCACCAAGTTAGGAACTCATTAACCATGAGTAATCTTACCACCCCCATGTAGATGGACACACATAAGTGTTTAATAAATGAGTTGAAGGGCACCATGATAATTTCATGAATGATTGGTATACACAATCGTTCAATTGGATACACTTTGCAAAATAGTGGTATAATAGTATATATCATACCTCAACAAAAAATGACCCGTTTGAATCACTACTACATATGGCTCAATTTTCCCATGAAAGTTTGCCACGAAAAAATTAAAAATGTTGTTTTCATGGAAAAAGAGTTCAAATTTTTGGAAAAAATGAAAATGCCCCCGATGTTCGTCGCTATAGCGACGTTATGGAACCTTCATGGCTATTGCGATGATCTTTGCGTGGCTATTGCGACGAAATATTTCGTGGCAATTGCGACACAAGTTTGTGGCTATTGCAATGAAAGTTTGTGGCTGTTGCATTTTTTATTTTATTATGTTGGATATATCGCATATGCAAAGAAACATATTTGACACATAATTCTTATGAAGCATAAGATTGTGGATTTTTTCCCTTTCCCGTGTAGGGTATATCATGTGTTACTCTTGGGTTTGGGCATGTAGCAATATGGATTTGGCATCATTTGACACATAGTGCACATGGAATCCAAGATCCTAGCATTTTTCATTTTTCATGTCAGATATATCTGACATGCAAAGAAAGACCAACTTCTTAAGTCTTTATATGAACAAATGGATCTAGTATAATTTGACACATGGTGCATAAGGATCTTGTGATCAATTTGGATGGGGATTAGTCTTGGACTTGGTGGGGAATTTGGGTTAGGGATTAGGAATATGGTGGTTACTTATGGGTTTGATCATGTAGTGATACGTATATAGTATCATTCAACTCATAGTGTGTATGGAGCTTGGATCCATTTGGATGGGGCATGGTCTTGAACTTTGTAGAATGCTTGGGATAAGGATTCACCATACGGTGGTTAATATTGGGTTTAATCATTTTGTGATATGCATTGCATGTGATGCCAATGGCATATTTTTTTTTCCAATGAGCTATGAGCACTAAAACTTGGGACAATAATTGATGGTTTAATAACATGGCCAAAGTCCCATATATTTGTTTTAAGGATTATAAGTGGATAATAGTTTGGGATTTTTATTGACTACTGAATATTAAAAGGGATAAGGAAAAGGGTTTATTCCATGAACTTAGTGGTTGGGAGATTATTAATATATGAAAAGCAATCTCTAGAAGGAAGGAAACAAACGTTTAGTGACAAGGCCATGGACCAAACAAAATTTTAATGAATTGTATGGTGAATTGTGCATCAATATTGAAAAATACATAGCATCATAAGGAAATTGATACCATAATAAAATACCACCTTCACATCCAAGGAATGATTCTATAGGTGATTTTTTTATGATGGATACACAAATATTTTTTGGCCTTCCGTTTACCTTGCCGCATGCATGCAACATTTCATTGGTCACGTGGTTTGAGTGATAAAATCATAACCATTCTACTGTTAAAACTTTTTAAGTGTTGTGTATGCATTTTCTTTGAACTTGGTCTTGTCATTCAATCAACATACAACCTATTCCATCATTTGTATCGGAAACACCAAACTATTATGCATCCATTATTAGAAAACCATATGAAAATCTAGATTTAATTCATAAGACTCTATGACATTCCTAAGTGGCAATAGTAATTGAGATGACCTTGAGCCAACGAAGAAATCTATATTGAGAGTAAACAATGAAGACATTGGGGAAACAATTTGATTAATCCTAAACGAACATGCAAATATTTTAAAAGGTAGCTTTTGAACACTTTGTTAGCTTTTCTCCATTGACCGAAATGGTTATCAATAGTCCCATGTTAAAGGTTCACCTAAGTGCTTTTCATCTTTAATTTTATGATATACCTTTTTTCTTTTCTTATTCAATGTACTTCATTATATATATTTTATAATTATTTTACATGTTATATCCAATTCTTGTGCATGTCCATGGCTATCTTCCTTTTTCCATTATAATTTGTGCAAATAAATGGAAGATTGTGTTAACCAATATAGAATCCATGGAAAAATCATGCCCAAAGAAGTTGAAGATTGGTTTGAAATTTCAAATTATTATTTTCTAGTATGGTGTTTTCTAGACTACGACATCCTACTTATACATTATAGTCTTTTTTCATAGTCGATCCATGACAAGGAAATCACTCATCCTATGCTTGTCTTAGTTAAAAAGTAAGGGATTTAAAAAAAATAGGGGCTTTCCACATATTCAAAGTTTACCTAAGTAATTTCCATATTTTATTTTATGGTCCACCTTTTTTACTCTACTTCATTTACATCCTTCACTAGCTCATGTAATTCATTTACCTTTTATGTCTAGGACTTGTGCATGCTCATGGTTATCTTATTTGTTGTTTTTTATTGTAATGTGTGTAAATAGATGAAAGGAATATAGGTACAATGGTTGAAAAAACATGTCTAATTTGTGGTGGAAGGAATTGGGGATTGGTTCAAAAGGACTTATTATTCACATCTCTGATTATGTTTTTTATAGTACATGTTAACACTCTCAAAATTCATTCGAAGTGAAATAAATATTTGGGTGGTCCACCAACAAGTATACATTGTGAATCATCCTCATCATCGTCATCATTGTCATCATCATCATCATCTTCATCATCACCACCACCATCATCATCATCGACATCATAGGTAATTCTTTATCTTGTGAACAATTTTTAAATGGATACAATGCATGCTTGTGTGGTTGTGTGGTGACAGCTCCACACCCATAGGCTATTTTTACTTGCTATATTTTTTTAATGTTGTAAGTAGAGCCCAAAATACTCTCACTCCCTTGTCCATTTTGAACTTGAGCCAAAGATATGCCTCTTGGCGATTTCCCATTTCCATTTTGCTTGCCAAAACAATTTTTTCACAGGTTCAAAAGAGGACATTCTATTCTGGTCCGTTTCCAAGTCATTCGATGATGTGAGTTTTGAACCCCCTACTCATAAATTTATGGGGTTGGTCCTTGGTCATATCCTTTGTTTTGTTGTGAAATTGGTTATGTATGAGTTCTTTTGAAGCCTCACTTGCATTCATTTCTCCTTAACCTTGTGGGAATCCTTAGCTTAAATTGTGACTTGCACTTGTAATTAGTTGAGTGCACATACAAGGACACTATTTAGATCGTGTTTCAGCACACATGCATGGCCATCGATGGATTACATAACTTCACACCCAATGGCTAAGTAACTGAAGGCCTCCTATTTTTCATTATTGAGATCATGTTTGAGCACACATGCATGGCCACTGATGGATTACATAATTCACACCCAATAGCTAAGTAAATGGAGGCCACCTATTTTTCTCTAGGGCTCATCTAGTAATACACAAGGCCCCATTTCACCAAGTTATATTTGATATGTGTTTGAATCAAATTTTCTATGAATTTTTATTTGTATTAGTGCGGTTTGGTTACACATTTTTTATGCTATTTTGGTTATATGTTTTGTATGCGCATTTCAACAAAATTTCATATATAAAATGTTCATTAATTCTCTTCCTTTCTAGTTACCTGGAATTATTTATGAATCAATGGCATGTGGTGTATGAGATCATTAATAATTCATGTAGCATGTTGAAGAATCATCATATGACCAAGACATTTTTGTATTGTGTTTGATTGACCACTTGTACAAAATGTCTCTTTTGGGGTGAATGGCTATATATCATATCCACCTCAGGAATCTTTACGTTAGATATCATTATTTGCAATTATACAAAAATTCTTTAACATATCCTTGTCCTTGGACATTATATATTGTCTCCACTATAAAGTCTATATTTCTTACTATAGTTTACATTTTGTACCATACTATCCTTTTCACCTATACTATTGAATATTTCTAGTCATTAGTAATGTTCCCATTTTGTTTCATTTCAAGTAAGAAAATGTATATTACACTCTAGGTAATATCCTAGTTAAGTTTGTAACTTATACATGCAGGTAAGGTCATTCATCTCATGCCGATTCAATAATTAATAAAAAGAAAAAAATGCAAAATTGCCTCCTTAACCCGACCACTAGAGTAGTATATAGGGTTTAATCCTTGATCAAGGCAACATGTAACTACATATGATAAGACCAACTTTTCCTAGAAAATGGAGATATTATAGTGGTCAAGCAAGTGGCTTCCTTTAAGTCAGAATCATCATCATAGACATCATCATCACCATTGACATCATCATCATCACCATTATCATCATCGTCATCATCATCACCATCCTCCTCCTCCTCCTCCTCATCCTCATCATCCTCATCATCACCATCATCATCCTCATCATCATCATCATCCTCATCGTCATCATCATTAGCATGATGATGATGATGATGAAGATGACGACGACGATGATGAAGATGACGATGGTGAAGATGATGATGGTGATGTCGATGCCGATGATGATGATGATGATGATGATGATGATGATCATAATGATGATGATGATCACGAGGATGATGATGATGATGATGATGATGTTGATGATCATGATGAAAATAATGATGATGACGATGATGATCATGATGATGGCAACGATGATGATGAAGATGATTAGGATGATGATGATGAAGATGATGACAACGACGATGATGATGATGAAGATGACGATGATGATGACGATGGTGATGTTGATGCCGATGATGATGATGATGATCATGACGACGACGACGACGATGATGATGATGTTGATGATCATGATGAAAATGATCATGATGATGGTGATTAATACGATGATGATGAAGATGATGATGATGATGATGATGAAGATGATGATGCAGATGATGAAGATGACGATGATGAAGATGAAGACAATGATGATGATGGTGATGTCGATGTCGATGATGATGATGATGGTGGTGGTGATGATGCTAATGATGATGATGAGGATGATGGTGATGATGATGGTGGTGATGATGATGGACACGATGATGATGATGACAATGATGATGGTGAAGATGATGACGATGATGAATATGACAACGACGACGACGATGATGATGAAGATGACGACGACGATGATGATGGTGATGATGATGAAGATGACGATGATGAAGATGATGATGAAGATGATGATGATGATGATGTCGATGCCAATGATGATGATGATGGTGATTATGATGATGACGACGATGATGATGATCATAAGGATGATGATTATGATGATGATGATGATGATTATGATGTTGATGATCATGATGAAAATGATGATGATGATGATGGCGATGATGATGATGTCGATCAATACGATGATGATGATGATGAAGAAGATGATGATGATGCAGATGATGATGATGATGATGATGAATATGGTGATGACAACAAAGATGGTGATGAAGATGACGATGATGATGACAATGATGATGATGGTGATGATGATGATGATGATGCTAATGAAGAATATGGCTATCATCGTCAGCATCAACATCATCATCATCATCATGACACAAACTAATTAGGCTATATCATCCTTTCCCTTGGTACTTTCTAGTATGGAATTGATTATCTTAGAGTTAACACTTCATATGACCAACCTAGCACTTCACAAGGAAATCACAATATGCTTTATGCATTTAAACTAAGCGAAGTCACTCAAATCTTAAATATGAACAATCATGGTCAAGGGGGGGTTTAACCAAAGGAAACTAGGAGGATTCCTTTACCATTCAATTTTCAATTGAGCCAAAGGACATAGGTAGAAGATGCAACAACCTTTAAATCGATCCCCATGGTGGCATCGACCTTTAAAGAGTCTAAATATTTTGATTGAATGTCTAAAGAAGAGGGTTTCAAATGTGATGGAAGGAAATAAGAGATTTAGGTTGAGGTTGAAGAGCCATTAATGACAACAAATCTAAAGATGAAACCCTAGTTGTTGCATAGAGAGCTATTATGAACTTCTTAATTTTCATTTAAAATATAATTAAAAATATACTAAAAATGTTCATTTCAAAAACAAAAAAACATTATTTTTTATTTTAAATAAAAGTTTAACATTGTAAAATTCAAATGATAACAATACAACCAATCAAACCATTACTAGAGTATCATTCTTGGACTAATAAAAAGAACTTTATTATTATATATGTATACTTTTATTATTAAAAAAACTATGTACTATAGGTTTACATTTTGAAATTAATAATATAATTTTAAAATTAATATTGAAATTCTATTTTTAGTTTTTAGTTTTAAATTAATAATATGATGATATTTTTGTTTTGTTTTTTAGTTTGACTTGAGTTTTTAACTTGTTATCTACGAAATCACAATCAAAGAATATATAAATGGTCAAAATCATTCAAAAATCATACTTGATTTAGAACACATCTACACTTAACATGACTAGAATATAAATGTTGCTTATTAACTACTTTGTGAAAACACAAGACCCTTCAAAATCAATAATACTAACAAAATTTAACATAATATATAAAACAAAATCAATAATACTAACAAAATTATAGAGAAAGAGAATGTAATGATATTTTTTTAAAATTATTACTATAATGATATTTTAAAAATAAATAATGTATACTTTATACATATGTATTTTATCATTAAGTGAATTCAAGTTTTATAGTGAAGTATATCGTTGGAGAGGACATAAAGCGTTTAATGATTACATGTATAATCACAACAAGATATTAGTTGAGATTCCTAAATCACAAAAGATATTAGTTGAGACTATGAAATATGTGAAGGAATTTATTTTTAATAAATACTTTATTTTTAATCGATGGAATTTTTATTAAATTTAATGATTTATAATAAGTTTAATGGATGGCATTGTATTAAATTTAATGTTTTGAATTTTTTTTCCTGTCTGAATGCTTATAGTATATTTGGAGAGGTGTTGTATGCATTGAGAACAAGATTGTGTTTTCCTAGGATTTGTAGAGTGAGTTAGTAAGAGTAAATATGATCCAAGGGGTGAATTTGACCTATGAACTGGACCTTTTTCTCTACGTCTCTCCTATTAAGATGAGTAATGTCGTGGAAACATAATAGCATGTCTAATAAATACATACTCAAAATGGGAGACAATCCATACTTGATTAAAATGATGGCGTAAAATACCTTGTTTACCATTGAGTAAGAGCATCAAATGAAGATGAAACTAACTAGAAGCACTATGAAGAGAAATCAAAAGTAGGATTCATGAGTGGTTGATTTCATGTGAGGCAAGGAGATGAAGAATCAACCATGGAAAGTATATTGTAGTTTATACTAATAGGGGATAATGTCTAATGTAATATTTCATGTGGTGTGTTGGTGACAATTAATCACATTAAGGAGATAGAACCAAGAACGTCGCTATAGCGATGAAGTATCGATGTTAAGGGTTGCAATCATTGTTAAGGATTAAGGATTACAAATATATGTTAAGGATTAAGGATTAAAGTTATATGTTATAGGTGTTAGGGGTTATGAATTCATGGTCATAAGGGTTAGGGTTTACATGGATTTAATGATATATTATAGGTTAATAAGGGTTGGTGGTAAGCAGATATAATAGGGGATAAAAGTGATATGGCTTAGCGATGAAAGGATAATGAAGGTTTATTTGCATTATTTGTATGGAAACACTTGGATTATCTGTATGAATTCTTTTCACCCTTAGTTTCACTTGGTAAACAATATATCTATTATATGTTTATAGACATAGGTACACATGTCATTAAGTCCCATGGGACCTATATTGTGCTTTTGTATGGGGAATCCTAATCAAGGGTGTTGTACTAATGAGAATCATTGACTATTACACAAACCTTTTTTATTTAGTACTTTATTTGTCCTTTAGAAAATAATATTTTGCATTATGTCATTTTCATGTGTTCCACATAATTGATGATGGTGATGATGATGATGGTGAAGATGGTGATGATGAAGATGACGATGACGACGATGTTGATGATCATGATGAAAATGATGATGATGACGATGATGATCATGATGATGGCGACAATGATGATGTCGATCAATACGATGATGATGAAGATGATGAAGATGATGAAGATGATGATGGTGATGAAGATGATGATGATGATGCAGATGATGATGACGACGATGAAGATGGTGACGATGACGATGAAGATAACGATGATGATGACAATGATGATGATGAAGGTGATGATTATGATGATGATGATGAGGATGATGGTGATGATGATGGTGGTGATGATGATGGACACGATGATGATGATGATGAAACATGTTTTTAACTAGTTAGAAACATGTTTTCATTACCATCATCATCATCATAATAATTGATGATGATGATGATGATGGTGAAGATGATGATGATGATGAAGATGACAATGACGAGGATGATGATGATGATGATGATGATGATGAAGATGATGATGATGATGATGGTGATTTCCATGCCAATGATGATGGTGATGGTGATGGTGATGATGATGATCATGAGGATGCATTAGAGGAAATTTCAATTTAAAATGGGCCTTCCAAAAATAATAAAAATTCCATGTCATCATGTATTAGCCAATCAAAATGATTTAAAATTTAAAAAGGGAGCATCTCTTAAACAAAATTTTAATATAAATTTGGGGATAGGTATCATTAAAAAAATAAATTTTTTGTTCGTATTTTCGACATATATCCCTATGTTTTTACTCAAATTTTGATCGAGAGAGCTCATTGGATGTGGAATTAAATTCTACGTCCAACGAGTACCCACTCGGCATACTTTTGAGAGTCCCCGCTACCCCAAAAATAATAAATACCTGGAAAAATGTGATAATGATATCATCATCACATTGTTTTAGGTATTTCTTGTTTTTGGGGTAGAAGGGACAGTCAAAAGTATGATGAGTGGGTACTCGTTGGATGCGTAACTTAATTTCGCATCCAACGAGCTCTCCCGATCGAAATTTGAGTAAAAACACAGGGAGATATGTCGAAAATACGAACAAAAAGTAGTGTTTTCTTTTCTTCCTCCAAAATTAATAAATATTATTTTATTATTTTAACTATTATTTTATTAATTTTCCTTAGGAGGCCCATTTTGAGTTGAAATTTCCTCTAATGGTGATGATGATGATGATGATGATGTTGATGAACATGATGAAAATGATGATGATGATGAACCACTTTCTTGGCCTCGTAGGAACCACAACATCTTACTCTCATATTGATGAAAATTGGAGAGCAAAATTGGAGGTCTTTATGGAAGAGGTAATTATAACTATTTTTTATGAAGTTAAGAAATATGTTACAAATGTGAAAATAAACTTGAATACCATGACAAGAACATTGACCATGGTAATAAAAAAAGAAGAAGCAAAGGATAGGGATGTGGGGCACTTTCATCCCTATAACAAAACAAGTGAAGCTTAAAATAAAAATCACCATGTAAACCCTTTTGCAAATAGAAGAGTGAAAGGGAAACCATATTAATCATAGGCTCTTAGAAAATTTGATCAAAATTATGATAACATCCATCCTCATGGGTTAAAAAGTTACAAGTATCCTTAGGTTAAACCCCATGGACAATTAAAAAAAAATTAATTTGCTACTCTACATCTGGATGATCCAATGTTTGATTAGGTGAAAATGGTGAAACAACAGATTGAGGAAGAAGAGTGTATATCAAAGTCACATGGGATCTTTGTGATAGAATTTTATCAAAATTTTGAGACCCTCATGTAGAAATATTATTATTTTATTACCATATTACCAACTCTTTTATTACCCTCTTTCGTCCATCCAAAAAAATAACAAAAAGATAATATTTTGTCCATCCACAGGACCTCCGATGAGCAAGCAGAGGGAGAGCTAGCGTGATTTGGAGTTAGCCCATTCCTCCATTTGCCAACGAGCCTGGACCTCTAGTTGAAATCTGCGACCACTAGATTTCGTCGTCATCCCATTCCTCCATTTGCCAACCAACCACGAAAATATTTCCTCTGTAAAATGTTATTCAATAATCTAACATGTACCCGATTGTTATGAGGAATTTACACTATTGTGGCGTCAGGGGCAGGGGAAATTAATGGTGTTATGGAAATTGTGGAAGAGGAGGACTGGGAAGGTATTCAGGTATTCCATACAGTATTTGACATTAGCATATGGGTGTTACGACATGGCACTAGATAAAAGACGAGGAGGAAAAATAGCTGCCTGCAGACAATGGAGGTTCGAAAATCTTGTGCTCGCCAAGGTCAAGGGATTTTCAGCATGACTCACTAAGGTACGCCGATCTATTTTTCATCCCCATTTGTTTACCCTTATTTGATGTATGCGATGTATGTTGTTGCTATTATTTGCATTTTCCACATCAAATTATATACTTCTTGTGCCCTGTTTTAATACCCGATTGTCATCTAAGGGTTTGTGTGAATGTTTATAGATTTTCATAGGGTTTCATTTCCATTACACCGAAAGAGGCCATGGAAGCTGTGTTCGTGTTGTGCAATAGTAGGGAGTGGTTACTAGGGATTTTTTTATGTGTATTATGCTGGTGCTGGGGTTCGAACCCGATTACTATGGTACTATTCTGAGTTTTTCTTTCTTTATGTTTTGCCTTTGTGAAATCATGACTGCTTGGCCGAAATTTTCCTCTACTAAACTTATGGAGACACCCATTAACATCAAGGGAGATGCATTTCAAGGAAATATTATTTTGATTTCTATTTGCACATGTTTTGCACCTAGAGCAATCCAATCACTAGAATAAAATGATAAATTAATGACTAAAAAAATGACTAAAATCAGGCTATAAACGACTATTTTTGAGTCAGCGACTAATAGTAGCTAATTTCTGCTATATTATAGCTAGTCATATTTCACATAGTCATTAATATCTTGACTTATTAGTCATTGATTTAGTCATTTATACTCAATGATTTAGTCATTGATAGTCAATGAACTAGTCATTGATAGTCAATGATTTAGTCATGGATTTGGTCACGGATTTAGTCATTGATTTAGTCACTGATTGCAACAATTAATGACCAAATATATGACTAAATAAACTACTAGAAGAAAACATATTAATGACTAAGCTAAATACGACTAAGATACCGGAAATTAGCTTAAGTCACATATATGCGAATTTAGTCATTTTTATAGTCACAAATTTATGATAAGGCATGGAGGAATCGAACCACCAACCTCCTGCCTATAGTTAGGCAGGCGCTCTACCATTTAGCTATCACCCTTTAAGAATTTGTTATTGCTTGACCATGATGATATTCAAACAAGTTTATGATAGATAGCAATCTATAAACTACATAATTATTACTATTAAACTTACTAGTAACAAGTATTTATGATTAACTAATTCCTGAGAGCTATGTACAATTTTCCCTATCTGGCATATCCATTCATGTTACCAGAGAGAACATAATACCTCTGTGATGGATTTGATACCAATTAAGTCAACCAATTTACAAAATATCTGTTGGCGTGCCTGAATATATGAGAAAAATATCATTATATGAAATCAAGCAAAGTAAAATTCAAACAAGGTAAGCAAACCTTGCCATTCATAAAACAATCTATCAGTGACACTATAAAAATACATGAAAGTGAAATATTTCAGATTGAGTGTTGCAAAGCATAAGCTACCATATCATCCAATTCTAGAAAATGAAACATATTTTTATAGAAGTTTGAAGGCTACCAAAATAAGCAAGAAAAAGAAATTCAACACATATTTAAAAAAGAGTTGAATGAAATAATAAAAGCATACCCAACATTATAGTTGACACATTTTATATGAAAATCAATGTGAAACATTCAATCATGTTTGTAAGTTTATCTCTGGACAACCTGCCTTATATATAGCCACAACTACACTGATACAAATAAGTATAAGAACCACGGGCACTCCAGAAGTGCACCACAGGAAAAGTAATAAAGAAAAGAAAACAAATCACCATGACGAAGGTAATATTTGAGAACAGACATCACATCAATAGCTTTACCACGTCTCTTTAAGGTTAGACAACTATTTGGTTCAAAATGCTTATTAACAAGCACAACCTAGCAAATTTTAAGTACACTTGTCTACTTCCTAAATTTGCATGAAAGGAAAGAATGTGTGATTATTTCAAACAAACAAAAATACAAATAACAATCTCACCTGTAACCTAAAAGGATTGAAACTCAACAATACAAGTCGCTCAAACAAAGATTGTGCAAGACCAACATGAGTTTCTTTCTTGCACATAATCATAGGACCCAATTGGCAATGATCCCCAACTAGCGCCACCTAAATTTAACAAGAAAAAGACCAACTTGCTTGTCAATCCTATATTATATTTTCTATTGTACAATAATAAGTTCTACAAAAGAAGATATAATGCAAATCATTTTCTCATTACATAATATCTTCGACAGCAACTCTACGAGGCTATATTAGGTTATTACCTGCTTTTCTCCAAGAGATAAAGGAATCAGGCACTCTGGTTCGGTAGCTTGAGTTGATTTTTCAATAAGGACCTGAACAATAACCCAACATTTAGGTGATCAAACAGCTAAAAAAACTCATACTAATATGTAGTAATCCCACTTGCAACTCTAAAATTTAGTACTACTTGATGAAACCTAAAATTAGATAGCCTAGGATCACCTGCACCAACACAAGTACAGTAGATGACATCGACAATCTGAGTTATTTCTATTTCTTTCACCCTCTTGAGTGATTTGTATTTATTTTCATCCATACTTGAAAGATCACCTATATGTGATGTTAAAAAATGTATCATTTGTAGTAATTAATAGAATTCATTACCAAAACAATACATAAAACATTTCATTTAGCTCAAACTTTCTCAAGCAGAGTAATTTTCTTGGCCAAATAAGATATTACAAAAGGTTCCTTTGTTATCTGCCTCTTTATTAGCATACTTTAAAACAAATGACATACCTAACAAGAAAATACATCCACCTGAATTTATTCAAAGCATATACAACAACCAACCCTAGGAGTGCTTTCGACACCAAACAAGAAATTGGTTCCAATTTGACAAAAGCATCATATACACATCCACTTGCTTAAATAATATCAACTTTTGGCTAGAAAATATTTAGAGGGTAAATATTATATTCCTAATATACAAATAAAACATAAATTATGAATGGATTGGAATTTCCATACCGTGTTCATCTTTCAACTGTTGAAGTTTGTACAATTCACTTTTTTCTGAAGTGTCAAGGTGCCTAACTTGTAATTGTTTTACAAAGAAACACAACATGTAAATGCTTTGGGATTAGGTAAAGACCATAACACTGAAAAATAGCCAAAAAATATGATGGTAAGACTCTGAAAAAAAACTTGATAATGCAATGTTAAATGTTCAACTGGAGAACTCACTACCTCCCTTGATTTTGCACATAGTCTGACAACTTGTAATGTCAAAGCAATGAAACTTCCATGTTATATTAATCTGGCATTTAGAATATAGCCAAAAATATCTCTTATGCATGTTTCCTATAATCAGACTTCAAAAAGTAGAAAGCCTTGTACGATAGATTCAAAACATGTATTTTAAAACATTTTTAAGAAGTCACTCATATAATTAGATATAGGATAGCAAGGACACCTTCAAACCCGTGGCACTAATTTTCTCTGCAAGTTGATCAACAACAACATTACCTGGAGCACATACTAAGACCTGAATCTCATAAATGAAGTGAAATTGTATTAATTTCAATTGATGACAAAAATAGGTCAGAGGTCAGAGCTCAATATCATGGCAAGTAATAATAGCAATCTAGAATGGCCTAGTTTATATCTTCCATAAAAGAGAAGGTACCTAGTATAGTTACTAATGGAAGCAGAATTAGACCAAATATGGGTAATGCCTCTGTAATGAAGTACAACCCTTGAATATTGAAAACATAATGACAATTCAGTTAGCATTGGTTAACAATCCATCAAATATCTCACTTGTTACCTAGCCTTGACCTTGCTTGGATAAATGGTATAGAATAGCTGCTGAGGTGACAGTCTTTCCTATCCTTGGAGGGCCTTGAATTAAACTCACAGGCTTTTGCAAAACGCTATTTAAAGAACTAACCTGCATATGATATAAAGAAATGAATTATAACAACTTCTAAAAAAAACAGAAGACTGCATCATTCATTAACAATAACTAATATCATTGTTATAATGAGAAAGCCATTCACACCAATTTACAAGAAATATCTAGCATTAACATAAAGCTAACTTATGTATATTCATTATCATGGTGAATCCATTCACATCATTTTTTCTTGTAAATTCAAATGGCCCAAGGTTCGGTATCATAGATTCCATGTTATTACTCATTGTGTGTACTCAAGTGTGCATGTTGAAGAGAATTCATTAACTGCAATACATCTAATAATGAATCATGCAGTTGAACACTCAGAAATATACTCTAGATGTAATGTTTTGTTTAAGATCAATCCTCAAATGGTCTCTGGATCTCAGCAATTCTATACACATGAATAAATAACTACAGAATGGATACCTTGCTGAAAACCCCAACATAGTGTATTGATTAAGGATCCCTATCAGAGAAAGTTCATGAGATTACAAGTTCAACAAACCTGATATCACTGTAAAATTATACCTAGATGACTTTGAAAGAAAAAGATAAATCATTGCATCCAGAGTAGTAAAATGGTAGCAATTACATTAAAGAAAACGATTGCACTGGATTATATATTTTAGGCATTTAATCTCTGGACTTTATGCTATTGGCTACTTATATTTCCACTATTCATTTTCAGATTATTTAATATATCTTATGTTGTCCACAGGAAAAAATAGTATCAATTACTATCATCTCTATCCCTATGAAGAGGTAAAGTTCCTCGGATTAGAAGTTCAACAAACCTGATATCACTGCAAAATCTAGATGACTTTGAAAAAAAAGCTAAATCATTGAAGCTAGACTAGTAAAATGGTAACAACTACATTGAAGAAAATGATTAGACTGGATTATATATTAATATTTTAGGCATTTAATATTTGGACATTATGCTATTTACTATTTATATTGCTCCTAATCATTTTCAATATATGTACAATATCTTATGTTGTCCACAGAAAACAATGTTAGAAATATAGAAGAACTGATAAGCATCAACCAAGACAAATAAATAATAGAAAAAAAACATCTCACATCTACCACAATTCTTCAAAAAAATAAATAAATTAAACTTCATCACAAACAATATCTACTAGATAATATCTTGTACAAAATAGGTCCCCAACCATCAATGAAGCCAAACAAGTTGTACAGAGAACTCATCGTGTTCGTTAACAAACAACCATACAAGTATCTAGGTCTACATAAGAAGATGAAGACAATAATAATATTAAATAATAGCTAAAATTATATAAATACTTGACTAAAGTAAAAGAAGCATGGAAACACAAATCTTAATTCTTTAGCACCATGTGGAAGAATCCCACATCTAGAGCTAGAAGTGATTTCCTACCCAAGAAAGTGCCGCAACAACCAAGAATATCAACCCACTGTATTGGTCACTAAAGCTAGTAGAAATTTCCTACCCAAGAAAGTGCCACAACAACCAAGAGGATCAACACAGTGTATTAGTCAATCATGATCATCCCAGCCCCACATTTCTCTCATCTCAAAGGCATGCAAAAAGGGTGGAGAGTACAACACTAGGACTTCAAAGGAGGTCACCAATCACAATACTACCCTAGCCCAAACACGCTTAGCAGAAGAGTTCCGAGGATCCTTCATGATAAGACTTAAGGACTTACCATTTTTATGTTAAAATATGTATCTTATAATTTTTATTTGAAATGTAATTTGAACTTTTTATACATTATTCATATAGAGAGAAAGGATATTTACGGCATGTCCAATCAGAGATTAGAACCCATGGAATCTTCCACTAATCACAAAAGGGCAGTTGTTTGCAAAATCATGGAAAAAGGTGTTACTAGTGGATTGGTCCCACTTCCTGCTATGAGTAACAGGAACAGGGCCAGGACTAACAATAATATTAGATTATAATAGTCTTCGACACGCCACATAGTCTTTCAAAATAGAGGCCAATTGGCAAAGTAAAAAATCTTCAGAAGATTCAGGAAGACCGATTCCTACAAGAAAATAAATGACCTTCTCAAGACTTTCCCTTTCTTGCAAAATTCCCGCCGGATGAGTTTCAAAACCAAGGCCTGGGTTGAAAAAAAGGGAGACAATTCAAGAAGACCCATTCCTACAAGAAAATAAATCACCTTCTCAAGACTTTGATTTACATTGTAAATTTGAATTTCCCCTTCTTGCAAAATACATGTCGGATGAGTTTCAAAACCAAGGTCTAGGTTGGAAAAAAGGGAGAATAAGCAGAAGGGTCCTTCTTAGATTCTAGGCAGACCTCTCACTCAATGATGATCATGATGTGGAACATATTAGTAGCTTACTAAGAAAAAAAATGTTGAACAAGTTCCAGTCGAGAAATTTTTTTAGAGATTGAACATTAACATGAAAATTGAACATTGTCATGAAAATACACCTGAACAATAATAGGATGAGTTTAAAGGATTAACTAGAGTAGATCTACAACCAAAAACATGAAGGGAATAGAAGCAAAGAAAAATTATGAACTCATTAATAATTGATGAGGCTCAAGTAGACAATTTGGGGCACCCTAAATCTCCAAGGTCTATAGAAGGAGGGTTTGTTTAGACCAATGCGTATATATGCTTATGATAGTGAATCCCAAATCAAAAACCCAAATGTATCTCAGAATGGGTAACACAAGCTTGGAGGGAAGCCTATTTTTCTCCAAAGAGGGGGTGAAAGCTAATGGAGGGGTCTGTTCAGAATCTACAGGTTATTTATTGAGGGGATCTCTAGTCTCTCTCTACTTCAAGATATAGGATTAACTAGAGTGGATCTAAAACCATAAACATGAAGGAGATAGTGGAAAGAAAAAATCATAAACCCCTTAACATTTGCTAAGTCACGTTTAAACAACTTGGGGCACCAAAAATATCAAAGGACTACAGAAGGCATCAGTTACTCCCTGGATCTAAGGATGGAGGGTTTGATTACCCCAAGGACTATGTATGCATGATAGTGAATCTAGGATCAATTTCAAATACATCTCAGGATGGGTAACACAAGCTTGGAGGGAAGCAAAGGAGGTTTTGATTACCCCAAGGGCTATATATGCATGATAGTGACTCCAGGATCAAATTCAGATGCATCTCAAAATGGGTAACACAAGATTGGAGGGATGCATATTTTGCTCCATAGAGGGGGTAGCAGATCACAAATAAGGATAAAGGATGTTGATTTATACCGCTCCAACAATAGAGTCTTGAGGAGTGCTACTAGTCTCATCTCACCTGAGTGTAATGGGATGAAAATCCATAATTTCTAAATTTATTCTTCAGGTTCGTATGAATGTACAAACAAGTAAGCAATTAAGAATTCAAGGAGAGCCTGAGAGTGTCAGAGCCAAAAAAGTTTAAAAAATTATAGTTCTAATTTAAATGTGAGATGTTTAGGAGTTGACCCAAACAAAAGATACATCAAGTGTCTGGAAGATAAGAAGAAAGAAATTGTTGTTTTAAAAAGAGACTTACAATAAAAACCAGCAATAATTCAAATGCACTAAAACATCCATAATAGTAGCTAAAACTGCACCTGAGATGCATTCAATTCTGGCAAGCTGGGGCCGCACATCGGCGCGGTAGAGTATTACGAACTGTTTGAACCTCAAATTCATGGCCCAACAACCGGTGATATATGTAACTATGTAATAGTTACGAAAACAAGTTATGAATTATCATTCATTTCAAAGAACATGACTAAATAATCACTGCAATAATAGTGAAATGATGCATTAATTCCAGAATGAATAAATGATTATCTTATGAAAAGAACTTAAAACAGATGAGCCAAAGAATTAAAGGTCAATGAAATATACTACAACTTTAGTTAAACAACAATTCATGCCAAAATAATGTTTTAACTAATAGAGGTGTAGCCTTCCTACCCATTAACACTAGTCTCATCTACATCAAATGTCTTCATGGATGCTTGCATACGATCAAAGCTTGTACTCTTCCAAACAAAGTCCACACTAAAATTATGTAGAACATCAATGGGAAACCCCTATGAACATGAAAAGAAATCATATTGAAAAAAATCAGTACTATAAATGAGATCACAAAAACACTTTCTATATGCAGACCATTACAAATCACTGATCTGGAAAAATAAACGAATCATGTCACATGACTGGCACGCAACTCAAGTGCAACCTCCTCTTGGGCAATCAGTTTGATCTGAAAAGTATCAAACACAAACACAGAATTCCAATTTGCATTTTAGTTATTAACATTATGATATTAAATTTCATCAATCTCTGATTACTATTTCTCCTACTAAAAAGAACTCTTTCACCCATGTCATAATTTTTAGCCTACCAAACCATGGATAGTTTATCTGGAAAAATGCAAACTAATAAAGAAGATGAGTACAACATACCACATGTCCAACAGACTACCCGACAGGGTGAGATGCATCCCCAGAATAACGCAAACACAACTCATCACCAAGTACCAAACGTAGTTCATTATCCTCCTGAAAAAATATAATAGGAAGTTTAAAATCTTTGTAGTGTAACCCACCTTTTTAAGCTGTCACAAATCTCGAAAAAGGTAACCGAGACAGCAATCTGTTTTAAGATATTAAGCAATTCCAAAGAAATTATTTTGGTAACATACTTTTGGAGGAAAGCACCTTTGGGAAGACAAAGTATGCTATGCGCTTCTTATTGAGACCAATATCCCAACGAACAATAATGTTGTCTTTGCTCTAGGACTCTTTCATCATCTGAAAATAGGACAAAATTATTTAACCTTATTATTTCCCCCTAATTCCACACCAGATTCCCCCCAAATATATTTCCTACCCTCGATATCAAATTCTCTTGATCTGATGCAAAATTAAAAGTCCTCATGTTCCCATGAACCTTATTATGGGAACCAAAATGATTGATGGGTCGTTGACAAAAATACCCACAAGCTTGACATCTAACCTTACAATAATGCACAACGTCTGGATTTAGTGTGTGAAGATGCACACCATCATGGGATGTTTTAAACGGTGGAATAGTAATGCAACAATCCTTTTGCAGACCATTTTTTTTAGAGGCATGTTCATACTCAAAGGAACCTCTTCTCCCTTGAAATGAACATGTCTTTTGCAAATGTTCAGTGAATATTTCACAAATTCTATCCGCTTCACATTTCTTATGACAAGCATGCTCATTACCACAGAGATGTTCATCACTTGTCAATTCATGGAAGTGATCTTTGTAACCGCAGCTTTTGGGACACCCCTCCATGATGCATTTTTTGGGACAATACCTTTCATGACAAGCATGTTTTTCATGATTCCTGAGCTCAATTTGTATCGCACAAGGATTTTTGTAGCTTGGAAGAGAACACTTTATCTTGCACATGTGCTGTGGTGAATTGCACTTATGAAGACCTTCATGTACAACCTTCAAGCAACAAGATTTGCTGCAATTGGATGATCTGTCAAAGAAAGAACATATCTCCATACATGTATGATTTTTCTTTTTGCAATCGTGATTCCCATCGTGACCTACCAAATTCCGACATTCCTTCACTTCATTTTCTTGATCTAATTCAAGAGAAAAATATGTGCACTTCTCAATAAAAACATGGTTACTCATACAAGGGTGATCAAAGCAATGGCCCTTCTCTAAAACACTTCACCAAAAACATATAGAACACTTACAACCACATACTTAAAGTCCCTGCTTCAATTCTGCTAGGGCTAAAACTGCCTCCAGTTGCAACTTTTGTACATCATTACTGCTAGAAATTTTGTAGTGTTGCTACAAATCCAATTTTGAACTCAATCATGTCATCTCTTGGTAAATATCCATAAGAAGTCCTGAAATTTAGAGTGCCATAGATCACCATCTTGGCCTCTTATTTCCAAGACACTTTCTGGTCTAGACCTGAGATGACACAAAATTTTATCATTTGATGTTGTATGATCTAGAGTTGCAAGCTCCAGGTGAGTGTCTTGAAAATCAATGAAGAGATCCCCAAGTTCTATTGGAGCATCACCTACCACTTCCTGAGTATCAAAATTCATAAGCACCTTGTTGGTACCTGGCAAAGAAAGGCATCCTTCCTTCACAGTAGAAACCAAGTTCCTACAAAGGATATTAACCTTCATAGCAACACGTTTCAAATATAAAGGAGTCCAATCCTTCATTGCTATCTGGGAAATAACAAGCTTCAAATCCCTCAAGAAGGCATGACCACTGTCATAACTATGTCCCAGCTCATCTTCTACACTAAAAGCAATATCATATAGACTTTCTTGATGATATTCTCGTCGAGTAGAAGGAGGCATTGTAGCAAGTTCAACCATTCCTCCATACATCTTTGTTAGAAATTTTTCATGATATCTTTTACAAAATTGTAGAAGTTTTCAGAGACCTCCAAATCCTTAATAGAAATGTAAAATAGTCCCTTGAATAGCTTTTCATCATTCTTCACCAAGTTCACCCCACTTTGGAAACGCTGGAAGATAGCTTCAGTATCCTTGTCAAGATGAAAATCTTGATTAAGAAACAAAATACCACAATTGGTAACTAATATTTGAGTAGTTATGACAATTTAAAGGAAAGAGCCGAGGCCATAAAAGTATGAGAAAAGCAAACCAGAAAACCAAACAAATAAGACCATTCACAAAACAAACCTTCTTGTTGAAAATTGTTAAATTACTCAAGGAAACATTTAGGACTGAATGTAACATATCTTCTTGCTCTGTTCTCTCAAAACTCCGTAATCCCTCAAAGTCCAACAGTACATAGAGGCACTTTGAATCCATATGCACTGTCATCCACACTCCATCAGTGCATCTACCTCCTGCTACATCAAGAAGGGAGCCAGACAGATGGTTTAGTAAGTATGACTTCCCACTACTTTGTTTTCCCATTGATGAGGCCACCTTGATTTTACCATCCCAATGACTCAAGATAGAATCGTATAAGCCGAAGTCCAACAAGTTTGCTAGTGATATGCTATCTGCATAAGTGTGGTGTGGATTTATCTGAATCCCATTAAGCAAGGGTTGTAGTCCATTGTTTTCAGCCCGATTTATTTGGATGGGTACAAGACAAATAAGTTGACATATCCAGTTTCCCAGAGGCCTTTTTTTAATAGAAAGGGAACAACACATCTACACCATTTGAGTCCCAGCTTTGAGACATGAGAACTTGAAACTGAATCCTAAGATTTGAAAAATCCTTTCCTTTTTCTTTCTCTAACCGTTCACTAAGAAGCTTCAAGTATTCTTCATATTTTCTTTGCCCATCATCTTCTCCAAGATTATCTTTTGACTTTAACAAAACATGGAAGGTAAGATCCCTGATACTTCCTCTAGAGAGTGCAGAATTAACAGCATACTTATAAAAAATGTCATAAATTTAGTCTAATGTAGCACAAGTCTTCTGAGAGTCCCGATCCATGGAATACTTACAATATCCTTCTGAATTTGACTTGTGTTTTGATAATTATTGAAACTCCAAAACTTCAGTTGCCAAAACTAGATTTAATATATTTGAAGAAAGAAAGCTAGGAACAATATTGGAGTATACAAGGTGAATTTGACAATCATAGCATACAAGCTTTACCTGGAAATCATTAACATCTTCAACATTTATATACAACGAGATATTCTTCAAAAAGGACATGGCATCGCCTAACATGTAAACTTTGAGCTCAAACTCTGATGCTGCCTTGCTTTCCTGGGAAGTTTCTTGAGAAGAAGATGAAATGCATTCCTCTTTGTGAGGTGGACACATTATAGACGTCTTAAAGACAAAGAGAAAGGAACCATCCCTTGAAATGCAAGCATTTAAAAAACTTAAAGAGAAAGTAATATGCTTAGGTTTCATCAAAGGCTGATGATGAAGCTCTACCACCCTAACTATGTTTGTGTCATCAACTGATACGGAGAAAACTTCCTATGGCTTGGGGTGTACCACAACAGATAGAGAAACTGTAGAAATCAATCCCTTCCCAATATGCAAGAGAAATAAAACATCTAACACTAAAGGATCTCGAAACATACCTTATTCCGGATGGTTGATGTCGATCCCCGTTGAGATTTTTCCAATCCTGCTTGTGTTAACAATTTTCTTTCTCAACAAAAACAAACAAGACAAGCATGCTATATAATGGTGTTAGACCTACTCTAGCATATATAATCAATAATGTATAAGAAATTAAAAGCATCCATCGATTCAATATTCATTTAAATGCACATCATTGGATAGGAAAAGATATTTCTATTAATATAAATCAGAGATTACATGAATGACAACCTCTGTCGGCATGTCTACAAACCGAAGAAACTGAGTCCTCCACCTGGGCCTCCACCACCTCAATACTCCATCTCTTGATAGCAAGCTCACAAGCAAAGTCAAGCTTGGGAAGAACATCAAGTGCTCCAAGGCACAAAGGATGCAGACTCAAGTATAAGCAAGCTACAGAAACAATGGACTATAGTTTTCTTTCTCTTCAATTCTCTTCTTCAATGTATCCAAAGGGTTCCTTATATAGTGCTTCACTGGGGTAATGGAAGGTCAAATATGAGTGATCTCGAGGCATATGGAAGGCCAAGAGACAAGTGACTCAGATCCACATCAAGGAAAACTCCAAAAATATTTGGCCTTTTGCACACATCTCAATGTATGCAGGTTTAAGGGTTATATCTGCGTGTATACGTGAGAAAGGGTTTAAAATTTGCATACAAAAAATAATGAGTGTTTTTAGGGATGATCTTGGAAACATAAAAGGTACAAAAATGGTCCATGGGGTCCAAAGAGTCTGCAGAGGGACAGGGAAAGCCATAAATGTGTGATCTACCATGTGTGGTAAAATCAACTGAAAAGATTCCCCCTAATGTGTGAGGTCAGAGGGGTTATATGATGGCCGAAATACATTATAATTCCATCCCAGAAGTGGAGTGATGAAGAACCAGGTGGAATAACCATCCATCCAATAATCTAGTACAAATGTCTCTACATATGACTGCAAATACATACAGCAATCCCGGATACATAAGAGTATAATGGCCATGAATATGCATGATATATGACATGTGTGGTCATCACCACATACAATATAGATAGATCAGAATCTCCATGATGAAGATATACAAATGGCCCAGATCTCCATGAAAGCTGAAGATATCTAACATACACTGGAATCAAGTCATGAGAGATGAAATCTCATGAACACTGGCACGATCAAGGAGGTAGCATATCAGAAATGCCACCAATCTGGAAAGTCTTCTACACAATCCACTATAAGTACATGTCCTACTATGTGAATAGAGGTGTCAAGGTCGAACATAGTAGTCCATATTCTGATTACCGGTCATTGATGTATACCTTTAACAGACGCGAGATTACCCATCGATAATGAAAATGGGAATCAAGGTACTAGAGTTCAATCTAACAAGTGCGAATAAATGTGTTGAGGTCAAACACTTGAAATAATCCATCGATCAGGGGACATTGATGTATTCCCAAAACTGTCGATGGTGAGAGAACCTACCACTGATGACTGTAAGTCTCAAGGAACTCAAATGACTCTAGACTCTTATCCTAGAATAAATGATCTGAAGTCGATGGGATGGAATCCGCTGGAAGGAGGGCATTAAGGCATCCCCCATCATCCAAAATGAGGTACTCAGCAATGCTGTATAATGTGGAAGGACTCGATCATAATGTGCTCGAACCAGTACCAATACCGGGAATGGCCGACATGCAAAGTCAAGAAAACTGAGGAATGGACGACTCAGGCTTCAACTTCCTTCGAACAAGAGCATAAAGGCGAATGGTGATTGAATGAAGGCAGCATAGACTCAATATAAAAAACTAGGACATCTTTGCGACACAGGAGGCATCGACAGAGGCTCCATAGGGACTGAAAGCTTAACTAGTCAGTGGAGATAAAATTAGAGAAATGAGTACAGCTCCTAAAGTCAAACTCTTAACCCAACCAATGGATGTGATATACAGTGCTTGGTTTGAAGGCGACACGACTCGACTGCTGCCAAAGATAACATCTTTTCCTGTCCGGCTTTTTGGTTTTTTGATTTTTTTTTTTGTGGACTTTTTCAAATATTTTGAAAAGCTTGAAAAAGAATAAAAGTGCTTTATAGTTACAAATATAGGAGGAGATGAGTGTCAAGGAGAAAAAAAAACTATTTCCAAGCAGTGGAACATACCTATGTTGGCAAGGAAACATGTGTAGGATAACGACACTCGGGGGAAAGTCCCCTCCCAGTAAAAAATGGGGAATCAAGCTGCAAAAGATATATAAAATGGCTCTTCTTAGCTGGACATGAGACAAGCTCGGGCTATATGGCTGATAATCAAAGTCAGGGAAGTCGGCATAAGGCTCAATAAGGCAATCCAAACTCATGATAATGCAATTACAACTTGACATAAGAGAGTCCCGGGGAAAAGGCCAACAAAATGATCAAGAGGAGTATGAAGCTCTTGCGCAAAGTCATGGAGATACTATACAAAGGACTCCCACACCCTAAAGGAAAAATGTCGGCATGGGCACCAAATGCAAAATAGGAGCTAACTAGAGTACCCATGTATGGTCAAGCTCTACCATTCACATCATGTCACTTCTAAAAGCAACAAGAAGGTTCCGTGACAAGATAGAATGGGTTCATACCTAAGGTTAGAATGAAATGGTCATAAGGTCATGCAAAGTGCCAACGTATGTGAAACCTAACCTATATGCCAGTTTAGACATAATACTTGAAATAGGCATGAACGGGTAAAAACCACTGTCAAACCGTGCTCAAAATGGACTCCTACATCATCAAATTAGTTCAAAATGGTCAAAAACTATAGAAAGTGGGTAAAAAATTTCTAAAAATTTCTATAAATAGTAAAATATTTAAAAATTCCATACCATTTGAAATTTTTACCCAACATAGTGCATTTGAGCTCAAAACTTTCGACGCGAATTCTGGGATCATCATCCAACGAAATTCGACCCCGTTTGATCCAGGTAACTTCTCATGTCCTCCCCTTCCCATTTCATGTAATTTTTTTAAGTTTTCATGGTCCAATTAAATTTTTTGGGCCATCCATAGTTGTGCATTTCGACCCACACAGAAATTGGGGTTTTTTCTGCGTATAGGGCTCGCCATACGCGGAAAAAACACCCAAACTTGCATACATACGTGGCTGTTTTGAAAATAGTCACATATGAGTCCGCAAATAAGGTTTTCAAAGGCAAATGCTAATCAAAACTCTGGTTTTTTTGTGCAGAATGGTGTTAGAGTGGAGGGAAAGAGAACATGGTGATGTGGAGGAGGCCGTGCAAGGTGATCTTATGGCCCAACAAGCATTACGGGCGTGTGGTTTGTATAAGTTTTGGTGTCTTGGCAGCCTGAGGGACAAACCAAGACTACTCTAGTTGCTAGTGGATTACTGGGATCCAGACACTGAGACTTTTCACATTGACGGGATGTCACTCAACATTGAGGTTTAGGACATATACTTTATCACTGGTTTATCCCGATGAGGAGAGGTGGTAAATCTCTGATCTCATGGGCCAGGAGGTGGATTGACTATCGATGAGTACATAGCTGTGTACTGCTTTTCGGACATGGAAAATATTGGGAGTCAAATCCTGACAAACTCTATCCAGGTTCTGGGACTGAAGGCCATACTATTGGCATTAGGTAGGATAGCCGAATTAGCTTCACTCCACCAGGCCTCTCGGCCACTGATGTTCTGATGTATAACTAGAGCACGGTGCTGTTGAGAAACATGAAACAATAGCTTAGTGACTGCAAAATGGGCAGGGTGTGAAACATTGGTTTCGATAGCACACTGAGCACATTCTTCTTTGAATGAGTACCAGGGCTAAGCCATAGAGTGGAAATTCCTCCACACGGGGTTCGAGAGCTAGCCCAACGACGTTGGGAAAATGTTATGCGTACACTGGGCGGAGGTAGGGCGGCTAACCCCTACCCAACAAACTTCTTTCCTTGGTGGTAGAGGCAGATCATCTCCATAGATGGCTACCCTTATGCAGGGATAGACTTCTGTGGAGATCCGGACATGCCCCTACAACCAGGAGCGGCATATGGTGACATAGGTAATGAATCCCAAACCCACTTTTTAAGTTTTTTTGAATTATTTAATTTTTTTTGTGTTTTTTGATATATTGACTAAAAAGACATGTTTTTGATGTGACGACACATAGTGACAATCTGTCATGTGTATGTAGATGTAGGACCATGATGACCAGATGGTTTCCCTCGTCATCGACGGAGGGGAAGGGGAGACGATATCATGGGTGCGGATGCAGAGCGGACGCTCCAAAGCATTCACACAAACTTCATACACTTGACACACAGGGTATCCATGGCGCAAGTCGAGGACTTTCCTGAGGCTATGCAGCACCAGGTGATTGGTGTACCATGAGCATGGGTTCGATTATTTCGATGGCTAGCTAGATCTGTAGTGTGCTACCACGATCAGAACCCCCCTCCTCCTCAGGTAGAGACCTAAGAGTATTCCTTTTTGTACGACTGTGTATTATGTTTTGGTGGCTCGAACGCCCCAATTTTGTATTATGACACTTATGACATCACTTTTTGGATATTAATGAAAAACTTTTATGATGATCGATTTTATTTATTTACATGTGTGCAAAAATGTATATGCAAAAATGTATGTTTGTGATATGCTTATGGTCTATGAAACAAATGCCAATCTAACACATAGTTAGCATATGAGTCAACAACTTGATTAAAAATTCTTGGAACATGAATGTATGTTATATTCTCAAATTTTCGTTCTAGAAATATTACACATAAGAATCTTCGTAATAATATCGGATCCCTAATATGATACGAGCCATTAAGCTGTGAAAACACTAACTGTGAATCAAGACGCACCTCAAGAGAGAGAACACCATGTGAAATGGCATCACACAATAACTCAATAACGGCACTATATTTAGCAACATTGTTCGAAGAAGGCCGTAAACATATGCCTCCTGAAGACAATACTTGAACCGTAGGAGTATAAATCACCCAAGCAGCTGAAGCTGAGTTTTGAGTGCAACAACTAGCACCATCGGTGAATCCTATGTAAACGGAAGACTCCATCGACATCTGCCATAAGAAACCAAAGCTAATCAACAAACCTGATCACCATAAGAAAACCTAAATATGCAATTCAAAAACTGTACAATAATATACAACAATTAACCCTGGATGAATATCATGCATAGTTTTTTTAATATAGAGCCCATTTCTAGGCTCTGCCAAGGTTGTCCCTTCATAATCCACTGGTTCATAGGCGCCCTTCTCTAACACATGTTTGACCACGTAACAACCATGCCACATGGGATTAAACTTCCCTTCCCCCAAGGGTTCTTTAGCTTGATCCCACAAAAGGACCAAATCACCTTCACTAAACTTCCTCAAACAGATAGACTTGTCATATTGGACCTTGATGCGATTCTTATTTACTTCTAGAGCCACTAAGGCATCTCAGCGCTGCTCATCAAGCTGCTCTAAGTGGACCAAACGTTCTTCCAATGTGGAAGTGTCTAGTAAAATCTCTATAGCTAGCTTCAGAGAAGGGATTTCCCATTCAATCGACAAGATAGACTCCACCCCATGTACAAGCGGATATGGAGAGAAATTGGTGGCAGTATTAACCGTGGTTCTATAGGCCCACAAAGTAGGATATAACATGATATGCCAATTCATCTTTCTTTGTGCGATGGCTCGTTGGAGAATGGAATTAAGTGATTTATTTACTACTTCAACCTGTCCATTCACCTGAGGGTAATAAGAAGAGGAGTGCTCCTGCTTATACCCTAACTTTGAAGCCAACTCTTCCATCATTTTTTTCTAAAAATGCCTACCATGGTCAGTGACAAGCTCTTTTGGAATGCCGAACTGAGTAATAATTTGGTTGAAAACAAAATGCGTGGCTGTCTCACTGTCATATTTAACCGTGGGCATAGCCTCTGCCCATTTTGTGAAATAATCTACAACCATTATAATGTGATGATGCCCCCCAGCTGAAGCTAGGTTGCAATGCATAAAGTCAAGCCCCCACTTGGTGAAGGGACCAGCGGTGACAATAGGGTGTAATGGGGTTGAATGCGAGTGCATATTGCATGCAAACACCTGGCAAGGGTGGCACTTCTTGACTGCATTAAAACAATCTTTGAAGATCGATAGCCAAAAATATCCTGCTCTCAAGATTTTTTGGGCTGTAGAAATCCAAGATAAATGACCACCACACGCACCTCCGTGGCAATCATTCAGCACAACCTCAGCCTCCTCATGGGTTAACCAATGACACAAAATGGAATCTACCCCATGGCGGTACAAAGTGTTATCCACTATAAGGTAGTTCTTAGCTACATGACATAATCGTCGTCGCTCATCCTGTGAAAGGTGAGTAGGGACCTTCAAAGTTTGCAAATATACAATGATATCCCTATACCACAAGTCCAAAGTTGAGATAAGGAAAATATGCTCATCGACAAATGTATCCTCATAAACCTCTTTCTCCTCCAAACTTGGAAAATCAGATATGAGCTCTGCAAAGATCAACGATTTCTTTGATTTCACCAAAATGAATTTGAGATCAAACTCTTGCAAAATAACAATCCATTTATTGTATTTTCCCCCAATCATCCTTCTAGTGAGGATGAACTGAAACAGATTGATATGAGCTACAACCAAGGTTTAGAAAACGAGAATGTAATGTCTCAATCTATGAACCGCATGAACGGTGGCCAAGGCAATCTTCTCCACATGGGAATAATGGATTTTCACATCAATAAGGTTTTGGCTCAAATAATATATGACATGCTCGTGGAGCTCCTCATCCTCCTAAACCAAAACCATACCAACCGTCTCCATAGATGCGACCAAATAAATCAAGAAATCACGGCTATAGTCAGGTAGACTAAGCACCGGGGTCGATGCTAAGGCTTGCTTAAGGGCATCAAAGGACTGCTGGGCTCGCTCATCCTAGTAAAAAGGAGTGTCCTTCTTTAAAAGACACATAAATCCTTTAGTCAAGTTGGCAAAATTAACTATGAATCTGTGCAACAAATTTGCCATGCCTTGCAAACACTGAAGTTGTCTAATATTACGCGAGGGAGACAATTGAAGTATTGCCTCAACCTTTAAGGGATCGACTCTTATACCCTCCTTGGATATGATGAACCCTAGCAAGTGACTAACAAACATGCAAAAGATGCACTTATGAGGATTTAAATGCACTTGGTAATGGTGGAATCTTTCGAATACTAACCTCAAATGGTATGGATGACACACTCTCAAACGAGAATGAGTAGCAAGGCCATCCAAATACACTTTGATAATTGTTTTGAGATCATGAAAAATTAAGGTCATAGCCTACTGAAATGTAACTCTGACGTTTTTAAGGCCAAAAGGCATCTTTTGATATGCAAAAGTACCCAAAGGACAAATAAATGCGGTCTTATGTTGATCCATGGGTTTGATCTAAATCTGATTATATCTGGAAAAACCATCCATAAAGGAGAATACCTCGCTTCCTGCACACTCATCTAAAATCTGATCACTAAATGGTGTAGGAAAATTATCCTTAGGACAAGCACGATTTAAATCACGAAAATTAGTGCATATATGGATCACTCCCTGCTTCTTATCAACCGGAATAGGATTTGAAACCCACTCCATCAGGGGAACGTGATAGATAAAACCAACTTTTAACAATTTCTCTATCTCAGCCTTAATGGCGGGTGCTTTTCTAGGATTCACCGCACACAAACGTTGTCGAACCGGCTTCGCATTCGGATAGGTCTTAATCTCATGTTAGACAATACGAGGGTCAATACTTGACATTTCCTCATATGACCAAGAAAAGATGTCACAAAAATATTTAAATAGCTCGGTATACTCCTTGATCTGATTAGGGGAACAACCCGCCCCAATGTAGACGTTCTCAACTTTGCCAAGATCATGAGAAATATTGATATGAATAGTTGGTGATAAATTTTCCATGTTTCCATCAGCCATTTGACCAGGAGAGCTCAATGGAACCACAGGACTACCAATATTCTCGGTAAGAATCTCCCTAAAGTCATCACGCTCCATACGGTCGAGTTCAGGAAGAAAATATGATGGATGATGTAACTCTTCCCAAGGTGGCCCAACCCCAGACATGGCCTCAATAATGGATTCATCCGATGGAAAAACATCGTCGAGGTAATCATGTGTGTGAGAGGACTCAACTACCCATGCAGGAAGCACATACGGGTCCTCCTCCTCCATTCGTGAAGAGGAAGGACTAGGATTTACAACTTGATCAAGATTTGCTTGATATGCTACCATCATTGCAGGCAACAACACATATGTTTGGATAGGTCCAATCGAAGGACTTGGTGAAGGAAGAATCCAAGGATCTTCCATATGGGTAGTGCAAAAAGACACCGAATTCAACGAGCATGAAGCCCCTCCAAAACTAGATCCGATCATAAGAACGAGCGCAGGACAGCTAAAGGTTCCCATAAGAGACGGATACATACCCACACCCACACTCCCAATTGCCGGCTGAGAATGATCGATAATCGAAATGGAAGTTCCCAATGATGCATTAACATTCGGATTATGGAATGTCGTCTGATCAATCGTAACGATCTTCCCATTAAATGGAAAGCATATCACTCGAAAGAGAGAAGA
This sequence comes from Pseudotsuga menziesii, assembly GCA_001517045.1. Taxonomy (NCBI): domain Eukaryota; kingdom Viridiplantae; phylum Streptophyta; class Pinopsida; order Pinales; family Pinaceae; genus Pseudotsuga; species Pseudotsuga menziesii. Next base: position 394,557 of record LPNX010074006.1, on the reverse strand, counting down.
GGCTATGACTTGCATACTATACATCCAATTCTGGCCCAACAAAAGATTGTAGTCAAGGGGCGCATCAACCACCTCGACCTCGATCCCGATGGTCTTCCCTCCCAATTGGACCTTAAGAGAAGGAAGAATCCCGTGTGGCCAAAATTATCTACCATTGAAAGCTGTCAACATTGTAGCGGATTGAGACAACTCGGGAGAACCCAAATCCTTCCAACATGAAAAAGACATCACTAAAGCAACAACGCCTTCATCAACGACAGTGCGTTTGAAGGTCATATTAAGACACTCTATATGAATCAAAAGAGACACGTAGTAAGGAAAGCAAGGCTGTATTCCCATGGTTTCAAATTTGATAATGAAAGAAGAGTTATCATCATTAAACCCAAGAGCAGAAAGCAGGGCTCTCCTCTACGGAGGACAAGTATAAAGTACTTCAAGCATAGACATCGCACAAGGAGTTTGACCCAAATCCTCGACAACAGAATAGTTTTGGGCAGCTCGAGCATTAGGATTGTGCCCTGAATGCTTTAGGACTCCCTTAGGAATGCGAGGTGGAACTTCAGGTTTATTCGTAGGTTTTTCAATACATAAAGGGCTCTCGGGTGGAGTGGGTTCCTTTCCAAGGTTCGGTTGTGACGAACCATAATCCTTCACATGAGTCACAACCTTAGCAATGTGCACCATATTGATGCAACCATGACTAGTATTGGCCTCCAATGGATTTTGATCTCCACCCAATGCATAATGAGGATCAATGGTCCTCAAGTTCATATTTTGATTCTTAGGTAAAATATTAGTTAGCATGGCTGGGCCTTGTGCTATGGACCTTGAGGCATCTTCCATATGAGGGAACAAGTGAGTGAGGTGGTCCTCCTTACATAACTTGAAAGGAAACTTTATCTTACGTTTAGTCTGCTTTCCCCCCCTGGCATTACGAGCGTTCTTGTCATTCTAATTAGCATTTTCGTTCTTATTCCCACCCTTACAATTATTTTTCCCTATTTTCTTATTCCTTCTAGGCTGCTAGTTTCCCTTCGGGTCTGACGATTGCACAGAAAGTACACTCACCGATTGGGTAGGTTGAGACGAAGCCATGGCTTATCTCAACACGGATTAATTAATTTACAATTGGCTCACTCATTCCACAACTGAATCTGCAGGTTTGGTACTTGTAGATCCCACAATACCATCGGCATGTGGCCCAGGCTTGACCTTGGGATTGAAACTAAATCGCGGAGCATTAGGTATAATCTCATACAAAAGTCCAGATTGAGCGTAGATCAAATCCAACTCTTGTGCCCTAAAGATTGCTTGTTCCTCGTTTTGGACCCTAGATGTAGAAACATCTTTCGCAATGTAAGGTAACAACAACTTGAGAAACCACTCAAGGAGAAATTCTAGTGGTATAAAGGCTTTAATCAACTGCTTCCGTCTATGCCACTCTTGAATATGATCCAAGATATGTGTGGCTTTGTCTTATTGAAATGTCAACAAGAGTTCGGTACCAACATCATAATGTACAGGTAGCTGAAAGTGATTGAGGCAAGTCATGGCAAGGTCATCAAATAAAGCGTATGCCCCCCTTGGTAACTCTATATACCATTTCGCTGCAGGCCTAGTGAGGGTGCATTGAAATAGCCTCAAACATATTGAATTGTCATGTAAGGAATTGTAAGAGCACCAACGGTGAAAAGTAGTGACATGTTCACTAGGATCTTCTCCAGCTTTCCCCTCGAACTTGGGAATGTTCGAAGGAAGCTTGTTAGGGACGACCGACCAAGCCAGGTCATGAGATACCAGATCGTTCATAAGCCTTGATAAGTTGGGTAAGTTCAATGTTGCGAGGAAAGGGAGCCTAGTTTGAGCTGGTCTATGCCACGCTCCCTGGTAATTCTAGTTCATGTAAGGTTGATTGCTATAAATACCATGGCCTTGGCCATAATAACCTCCTTCCATTTGACCTGTATAGGGCTGCATGGAAGCATTGTGATGTGGGGTACCTTGATTATGTGGTGCTACAAAGCCATAATTGGAAGAGTAAGCAGGTTGTTGATACTCGTACCCATAGGGTTGATAGTTTTGTCCATACTATGTTCCATAAGACTGTCCATGAGAAGCTCCATAAGGTGTCCCATGGGATGTCCCATGAGAATGTCCATAGTTAGGGATATGGGGAACTCCTTGAGATGGAACATCAGATGATCCAGAAATAGGGATATGACCTCCCAACACAATAGGAGGTACTTAACTTTGAGATACTACCGCGCAAGCAGTCGCAACATGAACATGGCTAGTAGCGATATTTTGACCTGAAGGACCACGTGAATGAGGGGGAGGAAGGGTTGTCAAAAACGCATTCGAAGGAGTAGGGTTCGAGGATGAAGGGACATGTGAAAGAATGTAAGTGGTGTTCCCAATGTTCACTCGTCTCGGTTCTGGTATCCGCATAGGATTACTAACACTAGGTTTAGGACGGACATGTTAGGTTTCTTCCACCGTTAGGATGGAAGGTGTAATGTGACTAGTTCTCCCAAATCTCTCCGCATGGAAAGGAATAGGAGTGCCCCCAGGCGTAGTGCTAGGTTCAGCTTCCGACTCAACATGATGTGTTGAATCGGGTGCAGAGATATTAGGCATGCCATAACTAACATGACTAGTGCTTATGGGTTCATAATGAGTCTCATCGCCTAGAAACCAATACTGACGACCTGTGAATGAGGGATCATAACCAAATTGCAAAGGTATTTTCGGTGAAGGATCATATATGGGAGTAGGATCTTCCTCCCCAACCTCATGAGGTGGAGAGGACATCTCTGGAATCTCATCCTCATGATCTCCCATAGTGTGTGAATCAAAGTGAGAAGTAGTCCGCCTGGACTATCTGTTTCTCTCTCCCAATGGAGGAGGAGACGTGGAAGGAGGAAATCCTGCTAAACGACGAGAATGGAGAAGCGCCGCGCTCGAATCCACAATGAATCAAAAAATGAAAAGACTCGATCTAATTACACAAACCCTAGGAAAAGTAGCGTGCTCATAGCACAGACCTATAAAATGTAAAGCCAAATCGCAAGCAAAAAAGGATAGGATATGTGAGCTCCCGAATGAAGGAGGTATGTCTCACCTAGGAGAGGCTTGAGACTCCCATACACAACAAGCAAAGGTTTGTGACCAATTATAGTAGCCCTTAGCTTCAACGCATATAGCGACTGTGCTATCTGACCCCTACATGGCCAGGACACCTGCAGAATAACCTCTACGAAGTACCCCCTCGATAACCTAGGTAAGGCAACTAAGGTCACCTCAATATAATAAATGCTCAGGTGGATATTCGCAGAAGGGATTGATTGTATGGGAAGGGTAGCAAAGCCCAAAACTCTCGAAATATCCCCTAGATATGAATACAATCCTAGAAATATCTCCGGTGCTACTCAGTTACAACCAGGGGTCATCCCAATCATAACCACTCACACTGCCTTGTGCTTAACTCCCTTGTAAGAGGAGGATACTGAGAACACTAATTATATAAAGCAATTTCACACTCTCACCTAGACAGACACATACATGTTTCGTTTAGTGGTCTTGGAGAATTTACTCACAATGAACTATTCCAAGACCCTAAAACCTAGTCTTGTTGGTGCACCCTATAAAAGAAAAGAGTGTAATTCATTTTATTATGCATTGATTTTAATTGGATTATTACTCAAAGGGAAAATGGTCGTGCAAATAATGATGTTATGACACAACAAGAAGTAAAATGCACACCTAACAATCAATTTAAATGCACTATGTCAAATGAAGAACATGGTATGCTGCTACGTGAAGTGCAAAATTTTCCTTCAAATGAATATGCAGTCATTCCTATATGAAAATCTGACTAATATTCTCCAAGCAAACCTAATGCAAGTACCATGCAAATGCAAAATAAAAACAATGCATAATGATGCAAAAAGCAAATGTTTTTGTATTTTTCGAATAAAATGAGATAAGAAGAAAAAGTATGACTCTACAACGTTCAGACTCTACAAGCACTACCAGACAACACCCAAGCAAAGCACCAAGGTAAAAGAGACCTAATGCACTAATCCCAAAACAAAAAATAGAAAATGAAATGACAAGAACATTTTCAAAAATTTAAACTAACAAGGTGTCTCTGGTAAAAAACAGGGATGTATACATACTCCAGAAGCATCCAAGAAGACTTAGAAATCATCCAAACTCATCCAGCAACACTTAATCTTCCCACAAAAGGAAAAAATCAGGGCATACGTGATTGCTCTCAGCAAATCCGTGTATATATGTAGCTATTTTAGGAAAACCCACGTGTACATGCGATTGTGAAAGAAAAATCTGCGTACAGGAGGAAAAAGAGATAAAAAGAAGGCAAATAGACAAGCTGAGACAAAATTTACTTCTGTAAGACACTGTTGGGAAAACATACCCCTAGACCCGACTTAGAAATAGAGAAATCAGAGAAATTCAAGAACATTGAATGCCGACAAAATCCCCAAAGGAAATGACTAGGAACTCCCCAGTATGGTCGCCAATTTTGTTACGGAGAAAACTTCCTGTGGCTTGGGGTGTACCAAAATAGACAAAGAAACCGCAAAAATCAATCCCTTCCCAATTTGCAAGAGAAATAAAACATCTAACACTAAAGGATCTCGAAACATACCTTATTCTGGATGGTTGATGTCGATCCCTGTTGAGCTTTTTCCAATCCCTCTTGTGTTAACAATTTTCTCTCTCAACAACAACAAACAAGACAAGCATGCTATATAATGGTGTTATACCTACTCTATCATATATAATCAATAATGTATAAGCAATTAAAAAAATCCATGCATTCAATATTCATTTAAATGCACATCATTGGATAGGAAAATATATTTCTATTCATATAAATCAGAGATTACATGAATGACAACCTCTGTCGGTACGTCTGCAAACCGGAGAAACTGAGTCCTCCACCTGGGCCTCCACCACCTCAATCCTCCATCTCTTGATAGCAAGCTCACAAGCAAAGGAAAGCTTGGGAATAACACCAAGTTCTCCAAGGGACAAAGGGATGCAGACTCAAGTATAAGCAAGCTACGAAAACAATGGACTATAGTTTTCTTGCTCTTCAATTCTCTTCTTCAATGTATCCAAAGGGTTCCTTAAATAATGTTTCACTGGGGTAATGGAAGGTCAAATCCGAGCGATCTGGAGGCATATGGCCAGGAGACAAGTGACTCGGATCCACATCAAGGAAAACTCCAAAAATATTTGACCTTTTGCACACATCCCGATGTACGCGGGTTTAAGGGTTATATCCGTGTGTATACCCGAGACATGGTTTAAAAGTCACATACAACAAATAATGAGTGTTTTTAGGGATGATCTTGGAAACATCAAAGGTACAAAAATGGTCCATGGGGTCCAAAGACTCCGCAGAGGGACAGGGAAGGCCATAAATGTGTGATCTACCATGTGTGGTAAAATCAGCTGTAACATCAACTAGAAGCAATTCTTCTTTCCCTGGAATACACTGCATCCATATTATACTTGTATTCCCAGAAAACAATTCCAGCATAATTTCTACACCTTTCCAGTCTATATTCCGGAATGATTCATCAAACCTATATTGTCAAAACCCCAAATTTTCACAAAAATTTAAAATTTTGAGATAACAACAAATGCTAAAACCCACGGTCTACTAACAACTAATGGTTAGCAATAAAAGAAACAGCCAAGTAATTAGTTTTACTAAATCTCAAATATGTTAATTCAACAGTTCATTTTTGTAACAGGAGTAAAGTTTACTTGCGTATTGTTTTATTTCAGTTCACTGATGAATCTCTTCTTGTCAAGTAAGTGGAATCTAACTTTTGAATCTGGGGCTTACTTAGCAATCGTGCTAACACAAATGATTATTGGTTCTTACAAGTTTACAGGTATGATCGAAAGAGTACGTTTTTAAAAATTCTTAAAGTATCCAATAGTAGTTTATTTGCAATAGTAAAGCTTAGTAATTAAGATGCTAGACTCTAAACAGATTCCATGAGATAAAACCATTTGGCTTCCTTCAATTTTTCTTGTAATATGGTTCAGAAGTAAGTAGCGACAGTAAGATATATTTGCGACTCTAAGAATTAGAATTTCAGTTACAAAGTACTTCTACTCTAGTCTATATAAATTGCCATGTTATAAAGATTGTTTTTTTAGTGTTTATACAATAATACATTATCTTCCCTGTATAACAACTACTCCACATTTCACTTCTGCGAGATAACTTATAGCCTGTTAACCTTTTGACAGTATAAGTTTGATTGTGTAAACTAAATATCATAATGCTTCCCTACATGAGATCAATGTTTGCCTATACTTTAACTTTATGTTTAACCATGTGGTTCGAATAATTTCTGGACTCAAGTAAGATCATTCCTATCCACTTTCTTAATTTTTCTATGATACTTCTCTTGAATTAAATTACTGTCTACAAACAATTTATCTGAGATTGAAGTTCTCGAAACAGGTCGACTTTCTAGTTATTTTGTTTTATTCTATAACTACTTTACTACCCAATTGACATGGTGAATCAATAGTAAGAACCAAGTTGAGTCCTAACCAAAATTCATCAAAGTATCGTCACTTTGAACTATGTAACATAATTTCATGATAGTGTTCTTACAATATGTTTTGTCCACTTCATAGTTCCACTATCATTTGAGTTATTAGTTCTTATGTGACTTAAAAACATGCACACTCTATTTTGTTAATAGACATTCAGTCTATAATTAGTTCATGATCATAAACATATTTAAATTAGAGTTTAAGATTCCCCAACTTTTACATTATGCCACTTATAAGAGTTATAATTTGTAATATCCTTGTATGAGAGATTAACTATGCACTTTTACATAGGAGAACCATAGTTGTTAGCTTGAGCTCTCCCATAACCTATGGTCTCTATCCAAAACAAGGTTACTATAAAGAAGGGATTACTAACATCCATAATATATTAGTAAGTTTACAATATATAAATCACAAGGTTATTGATTAGTGTATCTTCTATGTATAAATGGTTTCGGCATTAACCAAAGTTTAAAAGATGATAATCCTCGCTAGGTTGATGTAATTCATGACTTGAGGTTCTAACCATGACCTAGTAACTCATATGGTGAGCGACGTGTTGATTGATAAGCAATTAACTTGGTTATGACATAGTTTTTATTCATGAACGAAAATCGGGCTTTTACTAAGATATAGGAGTGTCACTACTTGCTAGGTCAACATAATCATATTGTTGATATTTTAATATTAACCTAGCAAATGATATGGTGCACGGTAATATCGATTTGCATGGCAAATAATTGGTTGAACTCATAGTTTAACCTTGTTTCAATAATTAAGTAATTTGGTTATCATTTTTTGCAGGCAACCATAGTATACGACCCACTGCATGGTTGAATTTACGTGGCCACGTGGTAATCTCCTGACCAAGCGTGGAAGGTATATTAGCACCGTAAACCTAACCCTTATCATTTATTTCCCGCAGTTTGTGCTGGCCCTTGAGGCTGCTCTGCTTGGATTTCATGGCGGCCGTCAATCCTCCTCTGCTCTGGTTGTCTTGAGTCTTGGTTCAGGGTTACATTTGTCCCCAGTGTGTGGTATTGAAAGCCATTCCTAGTGGTTGGGGTTCTCACTCTGCAACTTGTGGAAATTATCATTGCTCTTGGCCTGCTATCTGTGTAATCCTCATTTCACTGTCTTCATGGCTCACTGTCTGCTTCAGTTATCTTTTGCTGTTCTCGTGGCTCGCTGTTGCGTGAGGGTTACACTTTCAAGCTGTTGAGTCTCTAATTTGTAAGCCTGTAGGTGACAATGCTTCTATGCAACTGTTCATCGTTTCCATTGACATGTAAATAACAATTTTTTTGTGTTTATTTACTTTACTGTAAGTGTTTTTGCGGTTACTGTGGTACAATAGATATTGTTTTTATTGACAGCAGTCTTTTACACTGCTTGTAGGTGCTCGCCACTTATATGCTTTCATGGTGGAGAAAGTAAACCATCAACCAGCAAACGCCGTGGCTCGTGGCTTAGTTCAGGTAAGCCCCGTGGTCCATGTGTTGGGTTTTCACCCTACTTGTAACAGGGTGGTCGTTGGAATCACCCAGGGTTTTGGGGAAGCCTTCCTTGACTCGCCATAATTTATGTGGTTTGATTTTGTTGAAATACCCAGTTTTAAACCCTCGCTAGTCGATGGGAAAACTCGGTTAAACTGAGCTATGTATTTAGTTTGATGTTTGGCTTTACGGCATGGTTAAATTAATAGTTTTTGTAAAGACAGTTCGGTCTTCAGGCTTGGTTTAGTTTATTAGATGTTTAATGTTATACTCTGTGTAAATTCAGGGTTTTACCCTTCTTGACTGTAAATGAAGTTTTATACTCTGTTTGAATTACTCTGTAAGGGTTTATAATTAAAGTGTTTAAGACTGATACTTACAGTCATAATTTAATTCTTGCTTGTTTTTATTCAAAGTTATGAACTAGGGTTTAACCTGTGAAAACCCTCATTTTGAAATAAATTATTCTAGTTTATAATAATTACACTATCTGTTGTTTTGTCTTTAAAGGACTATGAGCAATTTATAATAACCCATTTGTTTAGTAATTACATAGTCTAATTAATTTGGTCTATAACTTGATATACTGGAATTTGTAATTATAATATATGTATTAGGGTTTCAACCCTGGCATTTACTTTTATAGATACATACTGTTAGTAAAAATGAAAAGACACAGTTTCTTTTATAAGTATATATGTTGTTCAGTAATGTATTTTATTCTCGTGAAATGAATTTAGTTGGTTCTTTTAATAGTTAAGAAGAACTATTATTATGGTTTATTCTAGGTTACTAATGTATATAAGAATACAGATAGATTTTTCTCAGAAACATGAGCTAGGGTTTTTTACCCTATTTAACTTTTAATGTTCTTTCTGGAAGCAACTATATACTGAAAGAAAAGATTTCAATACTTTGAAAAGCATAAGTACTCTATTCATTTAAGATTCCTATCATACTACATTCAGTTTAAACACACTACATGTGCTAGAGTATGATCTGGTTTATTCCAGATGGGGAAACACACAGGTAGGATTATTTTTCATCAAAGTACAGATTCAACATTAAAACAACTAAGAGATTTCAAGCTTAAAAGTTCACTACATAACATATCAATCATTCATTATTTGTTCATACTCAGATATAAACTTTAACACAGAAATTTAAAGATAGTAGAACCTATTTTTAAAGCTAGTTGACAACAACATTGGGAGGCCATTCCTCCCTACCAAATCCTAGAGAGCGCTCAAACAACGACTTATCAGGACCCCTAAGCCTGTTCCTGGTCTCCTTGGCTGGGACTAGGTGGAGCAAACAACAAAGTACTAGCCCAATGAATCAATACTAACTCTGCACACTGCAACAATATATTTAAGCTGGAAAGCTGTACTAGATCACTTCCTGCAGTTTACCCCTCAAACACCTTCCACAAAAATTCCCTTCCCAATGAATTCCTTGAAGTACATTCACCTGAATGATTCTTCTCCTGGAAATGAGCAGCCTCAACTCTCTTCAATGGGATTTTTTATTAAGATTGCCTAGGTCATTTTGGGTTAGTTGTCATTAATTGAGCCACCTGCTCTGATCCCACTTTCTTGGGGAATCATGACCCCAAATGTAGGGAGGTTTCCACCTGCAACATTTGAAGTGTTTGAGGATGCTGCCACTTGTCTATTTGCTCTCCACCTAGTCTCCTTCACCAACTTGACCAGTAACACTCTTTTTAACAGCTCTCCCAAGCTGTTGTCTCCACTTTTATTTATTTAAAATTAAAATATTCAGAATTACATTCAATATCCTTGACTCTGCTGAGTCATCATTTACAACTTAGCATTAAATTTAACATAATGTCTTGGAATAAAATCAAAATAAGATAATATTATTTTGCAAAATTGGGGCTTGTGACATATATATTAAAACCTTGGATACTTGAGCATCGTATAAAGCCAGGAATCAGGTGCATTCATCAAAAGCTACCAAATCAAAACCCCGTTTTAAAGTGTGAATAGGATTGCTCCCACGCAGAAATGGTCCTAGATTCAGGGACATGTACAAGTTCAGGCTATTAAGTTCTTTGTCATGGATAAAAAGCAACAACTCACTAGATCTCAGAAATGCCACCTTTTTTATATCTTCTATATCAGGATCACATCACACTATTTCAAATGGGTCTGAGCAGGATGGGGTAAAGGAATGCATGGAATTTGAATTTAACTCATCTAAGTCTTTTCTTTTTGGTGCCATCTCTGCAATCATCCATTGTATATTGGGATTTTCTTCTTCTTCACTTGAAATTCACAAGCTTACCTCTGACACTACTAACCCCATATATGACCATCCAACAGAGCAACTTTCAATATACCCACGTCTTTCAAGCACTCTTCTTTGCGACATGTTTTCCTTTGTTTGAGTAAGAAAATCTTCCTTTTCATTTTTGAACTGCTGCTCCCTAAGATTCTCTGTTGATTCTTTTTCGGATTCAATATTTTTCTTAAGCATGGGTAACATATCCTTCCTAATCATTGATAAGACATTTTGGATGAATTCTTCTTTCCCATCTCTGTAGATAGAAGAACAAAGGTCTTTCCATGTGTTAATGGAAAAAACTGCATTGCTTAAGATCTCATCAGGTTTAAAGTTAGAAAAATGTCTTTTCCATTGTAGATATAATTCTTGCAACTCTGGTGAGAGGTCTGGTTTCACAGATTCTAATTCAGACAAAATATTATCAATACAACCATAAGTAAAACATTCTTCATATTGGAAACGTCTAAATTCTTTACTTGGTCTAAAGTGTGGTCGCTCATGAGAAAAGCCATTAGAAACTGTTTTTCAATGGAATTTCTCTATGTTATCAAAAGCTTGTCAATAATAGGCTGACCAAAGCTCTTCGTTTACTCTAAAATTCCATAGCTCATAAGGAAACCTAGGAAAACAATATTTTGTGCTAAGTTTAGTAATTTTTTAAGAACTATAGGTTTTATCGAATTATGGAGTGCATTGGTCGAACTTGGACGACTTCAACAATTACTAGCAAGATTTTTTTGCTGCTTCCAAATTGAAGAAGAACCTGCTTATTTGATAGCACAGGGAGTTTATTTTGTAATGGGAAAGATCCATCTTTTGTAATAGGAAAAATACTTACCTTTTGTTTTGTATTTTCACCTTCACCTGTGCACCTCAATATAATCTCTTCAAAGAAAACTAGGTTAGCCAACTTCTCAGATTTTGCAATGATTAACCCTGATTCCATCCCAGCAGCGGGATGAAATTTAACCTCTGCGCTAGCAAAAAGTAGTTTAGTACAAAAAGGAATAAGCAACAACATGGAAAATTATTGGAGCATCTATCCACCGCACAACACATATTGGTTGTTATCTGAAATTCACTATTATAACCAGTAAAAATTTATCAATTCACAGTAAATCAATAAAGTTACCAGGGAAAAGACTACATAATTTGATATTTTATCTGAGCAAAACATAGAGATAGTAAAACAACAATGATTTTGGGATATTGGAGATGACTCAATGGCAAATCATTTGGATAAAACCCAGATAAGGTGTGCACCTCTTTTAGTGAAGGTTAGTTTAGCATTGCTTCAAGAAGCACTTCAAAAGGCTTGGGATAGAATAGTCTACAAATACTTGATAGAGCAGGGTGAAGGAGTGCTTAGGGAAAGGATCTAGAAGGATGTCAAGGACGCTAGTAATAGGGATAATCCAGAAGATTCAAAACAATTTGTATACCTATTTGTTAGCTTTATAATCCCCAAAGTGAAGAAATGGATTCTTTGAGATGGAATGGCTGTCTTACAACATAATATGCCCTTCCCTTTGGTGGTCCATCTCATTGGAAGGAACTGCATTTGAGGGCAAATGGGATGATTCAACCAACTACTAACAATATGTGGAATGTGATCAGATTAATTGATTAAGGGAATCATTGACTTCATGCAACTTTTCAGGTTTCAAGTACATTAGTATATCAGATTTGGCTATCCAGCTTTGAGATAATGGCCTTTTTTGGAAAGATGCAGATAGCTCTCCTCATTTAGTGTAACAAATGGCACATTCCCAAATAAATAAGTAAAGCAAACAACAACAAACATCCATTGCTTTAACCATCGTGTAATCTCAGGTTGCCTGTCACATTCTTAGGACACTGATATCTATTTATTAAGGATTAGTTACGAACATAAACAAGTCTTCAGTTAGCAGGGAGTTATGGGTAATATGTTCTTTGAAGCATTAGCCATAAATTCCAAAGAGACATATTAGCCCAACAACAGAAAAATCTCCTCCAAATACTAAAGTTACCGGATAAACTAAAGTGTAACTGAATTAGCATATGAGTAGCAAGATGTGGCTATATGTTGTTAACAATAAAAAAAATGCTAGGGCCCTACCATAGTTTCAAGTCCAAACATTTTATAGCATCAAATAAAAAGGGTTAATCAATAACATCTGCCACCAATATTCAATTGACTTAAATATAAGGGCTTGAAAAGACAACCTAGCTTCTGTACGCAGAATTGGTGTCTTCACCTAACAGAAGATTGCTGTCAAAGGTTTCAAGTATCGCTTCCTTTTTTTCCTGCAAATGATTTTCAGCACGTTTCAAAACCAGTGCAAATCCTATAACAAGAACCCTAGAAGTTTGAAAATCATCCACATCTCAAGACAAATCCTCATACACAAAATCAAGTAAATTTTATGATCTCAAAGAATGAGGAAATGGGAGGATTAAACCAGCTGGTAACAATATGTGGAATGTGATCATATTAATTGATTAAGGGAATCATTGACTTCATGCAACCTTTTAGGTTTCAAGTACATCAGTACATTAGATTTGGCTATCCAGCTTTGAGCCATAATGGCCTTTTTTGGAAAGATACAGATAGCTCTCCTCATTTACTGTAACAAATGGCACATTCTCATATAAATAAGTAAAGCACACAACAACAAACATCCATTGCTTTAACCATCGTGTAATCTCAGGTTTCCTGTCACATTCTTAGGACACTGATATCTATGTATTAGGGAGTAGTTACAAACATAAACGAGTCTTCAGTTAGCAGGGAGTTATGGGTAATAGTTCTTTGAAGCATCAGCCACAAATTCCAAAGAGCCATATCATCCCAACAACAGAAAAATATCCTCCAAATACTGAAGTTACAAGATAAACTAAAGTGTAACTGAATTAGCATATCAAATTTTGGTACGAAACAACAACATACACCAAAAACAAAAATTAAATATATTAGCATGAGGAAAGAATTTACACGATCCAATACTTACCCAAAACAAAAACAGCATGCATATTTTTCTCCTTAGATAAAACTCCATTATCCTTCTGCACTCAAAAACATAGTCAATGCTCAGTCACCTTCCAAACTCATTTCCTTTTATTCAACTTTGAAAGTTGAAAATTTTTGTTTAGGTCAACAAAACCTAGCACTTGTTTCAGAAGCATTATTCCTTAGATTGATATTTTAGTAGCTCAGTAGAGAACATTACTACTAAAGTGACCACTACAGATAGATAGATATATGGAATCATGGCTAGATCAACTTTTCAGAAAATATGACAATTTATCTGGATGTTTTTACCAAGGAATAAACCTCACGAAAAACCCTGAGTAATTTTCATGAATCATTGATCGTAAATGGGGTAGACCATCAGCCTTGATTATGGAGCCTAACTCCAAGGTGATCAAGAGAGTCAAGCCTATGACCTCTCCGATGTCAGGGGAAGAGATCTCACATCTGGCTCCTGATCGGTTGAGCAAACCCTTGGAGCTTCAATATGTATAGACATATCATATGCCATATATAGAATGCATTTGAAAAATATTTGCAAAACAAATAAACCATGAAACATAGAAAACAACCCTAGATCCTTGCTCGTTAAAATATTCAAACACATCTTAGTCAAACATCACTTAATACCCTTGACAATCCTTCTCCTCCCACTGTACGTCACTCTTGGAAAATATAACAATATGCTTAAAAATGCTTTTGTTGTTCCCTCAAATGGTGAAAATGGCCTCCTAAAGTATTTTGTTCATTTGTTTTTGGATTTCTTTGTATCAATCATGAGATGGCATCCCATACAGATCTAAGATGTATCCAGAACAAATCCTGGACAATTCTACCATTATCCTAATCAGAGACAAATCTTTGGCATATCCTTGACATATTGAGATCCAACTTGGATCAAGCATTATATATGGAGAACAACAATGAGAAAAGGGAATTTCAAAATGAAGAGAATCATTATGCCAACATATTACCTTCTCTAAAACTGCAGCTATAGAAGCTTCTGCCATCTCGGAGGCGATAAATTTTGACCTAGAACGTATAAAAAACTGTGCCTACAAAAAGACAAATGCACAAAAGTCAGAGATCGAAGATGACACTAATTATAGTTCAAGAAATTTGGCCCAATTTTTTCCAAACTAAAATTTTAGCATACATAAGTAGTGGCACTCATAAAAGTAGTAAAGAAAAGACATATGTTTCAGCACTTATAAAATTAGTAAAGCAAACACATATGTTTCAGTGTATTCAACTCATTCAATATATGCTAAGAACATTATCTTGCAAGTAATATAAAGTAGCACATCAGTATGGCTACTAGCTATATACATTCACAATAATGCAAACAACAGTCAAAGAAATCTTGCAAGCTATGAGTAGCACAATAATGCAAACATCGGTGAAATAAATCTTGCAAGCTATGAGTAGCAAGATGTGGCTTTATGTTGTTAACAATAAAAAAATGATAGGGCCCTAGCACAGTTTCAAATCCAAACATTTTCCAAAATCAAATAAAAAGGGTTAATCAAGTAAAAATGAAAAGACACAGTTTCTTTTATAAGTATATATGTTGTTTAGTAATGTATTTTATTCTTGTGAAATGAATTTAGTTGGTTCTTTTAATAGTTAAGAAGAACTATTCTTATGGTTTAATCTAGGTTAATAATGTATATAAGAATACAGATAGATTTTGCTCATAAACATGAGCTAGGGTTTTTTACCCTATTTAACTTTTAATGTTCTTTCTAGAAGCAACTATATACTGAAAGAAAAGATTTCAATACTTTGAAAAGCATAAGTACTCTATTCATTTCAGATTCCTATCATACTACATTCAGTTTAAACACACTACATGTGCTAGAGTATGATCTGGTTTATTCCAGATGGGGAAAAACATAGGTAGGATTATTTTTCATCAAAGTACAGATTCAGCATTAAAACAACTAAGAGATTTCAAGCTTAAAAGTTCACTACATAACATATCAATCATTCATTATTTGTTCATACTCAGATATAAACTTTAACACAGAAATTTAAAGATAGTAGAACCTGTTTTTAAAGCTGGTTGACAACAACATTGGGAGGCCGTTCCTCCCTACCAACTCCTGGAGAGCGCTCAAACAGTGACTTCTCAGGACCCCTGAGCCTGTTCCTGGTCTCCTTGGCTGGGACTAGGTGGAGCAAACAACAAAGTACTAGCCCAATGACTCAATACCAACTCTGCACACTGTAGCAAGATCTTTCAGCTGGAAAGCTATACTAGATCACTTCCTGCAGTTTACCCCTCAAACACCTTCCACAAAAATTCCCTTCCCAATGAATTCCTTGAAGCACATTCACCTGAATGATTCTTCTCCTGGAAATGAGCAGCCTCAGCTCTCTTCAATGGGATTTTTTATTAAGATTGCCTTGGTCATTTTGGGTTAGTTGTCATTAATTGAGCCATCTGCTCTGATCCCACTTTCTTGGGGGATCATGACCCCAAATGTAGGGAGGTTGTCACCTGCAACATTGGAAGTGTTTGAGGATGCTGCCACTTGTCTATTTTCTCTCCACCTAGTCTCCTTCACCAAATTGACCAGTAACACTCTTTTTAACAGCTCTCCCAAGCTGTTGTCTCCACTTTTATTTATTTAAAATTAAAATATTCAGCATTACATTCAATATCCTTGACTCTGCTGAGTCATCATTTACAACTTAGCATTAAATTTAACAAAATGTCTTGGAATAAAATCAAAATAAGATAATATTATTTTTCAAAATTGGGGCTTGTGACATATATATTAAAACCTTGGATACTTGAGCATTGTATAAAGCCAGGAATCGGGTGCATTCATCAAAAGCTACCAAATCAAAACACCATTTTAAAGTGTGAATAGGATTGCTCCCACACAGAAATGGTCCTAGATTCAGGGACATGTACAAGTTTAGGCTATTAAGTTCTTTGTCATGGATAAAAAGCAACAACTCACTAGATCTCATAAATGCCACCTTTTTTATATCTTCTATATCAGGATCACATCACACTATTTCAAATGGGTCTGAGCAGGATGGGGTAAAGGAATGCATGGAATTTGAATTTAACTCATCTAAGTCTTTTCTTTTTGGTGCCATCTCTGCAATCATCCATTGTATATTGGGATTTTCTTCTTCTTCACTTGAAATTCACAAGCTTACCTCTGACGCTACTAACCCCATATATGACCATCCAACAGAGCAACTTTCAATATACCCACGTCTTTCAAGCACTCTTCTTTGGGACATGTTTTCCTTTGTTTGAGTAAGAAAATCTTCCTTTTCATTTTTGAACTGCTGCTCCCTAAGATTTTCTGTTGATTCTTTTTCGGATTCAATATTTTTCTTAAGCATGGGTAACATATCCTTCCTAATCATTGATAAGACATTTTGGATGAATTCTTCTTTCCCATCTCTGTAGATAGAAGAACAAAGGTCTTTCCATGTGTTAATGGAAAAAACTACATTGCTTAAGATCTCATCAAATTTAAAGTTAGAAAAATGTCTTTTCCATTGTAGATATAATTCTTGCAACTCTGGTGAGAGGTCTAGTTTCATGGATTCTAATTCAGACAAAAATATTATCAAGACTACCACAAGTAAAAAATTCTTCATATCAGAAACGTCTAAATTCTTTACTTGGTCTAAAGTGTGGTCGCTCATGAGAAAAGCCATTAGAAACTATTTTTAAATGGAATTTCTCTCTGTGATCAAAATCTTGTGAATAATAGGCTGACCAAAGCTCTTCATCTACTCTAAAATGCCATTGCTCATAAGGAAACCTAGGAAAACAATCTTTTGTGCTAAGTTTAGTAATTTTTTAGGAACTATAGGTTTTATCCAATTATGGAGTGCATTGGTCGAACTTGGATGACTTCAACAATCACTAGCAAGATTTTTTTGCTGCTTCCAAATTAAAGAGGAACCTGCTTATTTGATAGCATAGGGCGTTTATTTTGTGATGGGAAAGATCCATCTTTTGTAATAGGAAAAATCCTTACCTTTTGTTTTGTATTTTCACCTTCACTTGTGCAACTCAATATAATCTCTTCAAAGAAAACCAGGTTAGCCGACTTCTCAGATTTTGCAATGATTAACCCTGATTCCATCCCAGCGGCAGGATGAAATTTAACCTCTGCGCTAGCAAAAAGTAGTTTAGTACAAAAAGGAATAAGCAACAACATGGAAAATTATTGGAGCATCTATCCACTGCACAACACATATTGGCTGTTATCTGAAATTCACTATTATAACCAGTAAAAATTTATCAATTCACAGTAAATCAATAAAGTTACCAAGGAAAAGACTACATAAATTGATATTTTATCTGAGCAAAATATAGAGATAGTAAAACAACAATGATTTTGGGATATTGGAGATGACTCAATGGAAAATCGTTTGGATAAAACCCAGATAAGGTGTGCATCTCTTTCAGTGAAGGTTAGTTTAGCATTGCTTCAAGAAGCACTTCAAAAGGCTTGGGATATAATAGTCTGCAAATACTTGATAGAGCAGGGTGAAGGAATGCTTAGGGAAAGGATCTAGAAGGATGTCAAGGACGCTAGTAATAGGGATAATCCAGAAGATTCAAAACAATATGTATACCTATTTGTTAGCTTTATAATCCCCAAAGTGAAGAAATGGATTCTTTGAGATGGAATGGCTGTCTTGCAACATAATATGCCCTTCCCTTTGGTGTTCCATCTCATTGGAAGGAACTGCATTTGAGGGCGAATGGGATGATTCAACCAGCTGCTAACAATATGTGGAATGTGATCAGATTAATTGATTAAGGGAACCATTGACTTCATGCAACCTTTCAGGTTTCAAGTACATTAGTACATCAGATTTGGCTATCCAGCTTTGAGATAATGGCCTTTTTTAGAAAGATACAGATAGCTCTCCTCATTTATTGTAACAAATGGCACATTCCCAAATAAATAAGTAAATCAAACAACAACAAACATCCATTGCTTTAACCATCGTGTAATCTCAGGTTTCCTATCACATTCTTAGGACACTGATATCTATGTATTAGGGATTAGTTACGAACATAAACAAGTCTTCAGTTAGCAGGGAGTTATGGGTAATATGTTCTTTGAAGCATTAGCCATAAATTCCAAAGAGACATATTAGCCCAACAACAGAAAAATCTCCTCCAAATACTGAAGTTACCGGATAAACTAAAGTGTAACTGAATTAGCATATGAGTAGCAAGATGTGGTTGTATGTTGTTAACAATAAAAAAAATGATAGGGCCCTAGCATAGTTTCAAGTCCAAACATTTTCTAGAATCAAATAAAAAGGGTTAATCAATAACATCTGCCACCAATATTCAATTGACTTAAATATAAAGGGCTTGAAAAGACAACCTAGCTTCTGTATGCAGAATTGGTGTCTTTACCTAATAGAAGATGGCTGTCAAAGGTTTCAAGTATCTCTTCCTTTTTTGCCTGCAAATGATTTTCAGCGCATTTCAAAACCAGTGCAAATCCTATAACAAGAACCCTAGAAGTTTGAAAATCGTTCACATCTCAAGACAAATCCTCATACACAAAATCAAGTAAATTTTATGATCTCAAAGAATGAGGAAATGGGAGGATTAAACTAGCTGGTAACAATATGTGGAATGTGATCATATTAATTGATTAAGGGAATCATTGACTTCATGCAACCTTTCAGGTTTCAAGTACATCAGTACATCAGATTTGGCTATCCAGCTTTGAGCCATAATGGCCTCTTTTAGAAAGATACAGATATCTCTCCTCATTTACTGTAACAAATGGCACATTCTCATATAAATAAGTAAAGAACACAACAACAAACATCCATTGCTTTAACCATTGTGTAATCTCAGGTTTCCTGTCACATTCTTAGGACACTGATATCTATGTATTAGGGAGTAGTTACAAACAGAAACGAGTCTTCAGTTAGTAGGGAGTTATGGGTAATAGTTCTTTGAATCATCAACCACAAATTCCAAAGAGCCATATTATCCCAACAACAGAAAAATATCCTCCAAATACTGAAGTTACAAGATAAACTAAAGTGTAACTGAATTAGGATATCAAATTTTGGTACGAAACAACAACATACATCAAAAACAAAAATTAAATATATCAGCATGAGGAAAGAATTTACACGATCCAATACTTACCCAAAACAAAAACAGCATGCATATTTTTCTCCTCAGATAAAACTCCATTATCCTTTTGCACTCAAAAACATAGTCAATGCTCAGTCACCTTCCAAACTCATTTCCTTTTATTCAACTTTGAAAGTTGAAAAATTGTGTTTAGGTCAATAAAACCTAGCACTTGTTTCAGAAGCATTATTCCTTAGATTGATAGTTTAGTAGCTTAGTAGAGAACATTACTACTAAAGTGACCACTACAGATAGATAGATATATGGAATCATGGCTAGATCAACTTTTCAGAAAATATGACAATTTATCTGGATGTTTTTACCAAGGAATAAACCTCACGAAAAACCTTGAGTAATTTTCATGAATCATTGATCGTAAATGGGGTAGACCATCAGCCCTGATTATGGAGCCTAACTCCAAGGTGATCAAGAGATTCAAGCCCGTGACCTCTCCGATGTCAAGGGAAGAGATCTCACATCTGGCTCATGATCGGTTGAGAAAACCCTTGGAGCTTCAATATGTATGGACATATCATATGCCATATATAGAATGCATTTGAAAAATATTTGCAAAACAAATAAACCATGAAACATAGAAAACATCCCCAGATCCTTGCTCGTTAAAATATTCAAACACATCTTAGTCAAACATCACTTAATACCCTTGACAATCCTTCTCCTCCCACTGTACGTCACTCTTGGAAAATATAACAATATGCTTAAAAATGCTTTTGTTGTTCCCTCAAATGGTGAAAATGGCCTCCTAAAGTATTTTGTTCGTTTGTTTTTGGATTTCTTTATATCAATCATGAGATGGCATCCCATACAGATCTAAGATGCATCCAGAACAAATCCTAGACAATTCTACCATTATCCTAATCAGAGACAAATCTTTGGCATATCCTTGACATATTGAGATCCAATTTGGATCAAGCATTATATATGGAGAACAACAATGAGAAAAGGGAATTTAAAAATGAAGAGAATCATTATGCCAACATATTACCTTCTCTAAAGCTGCAGCTATAAAAGATTCTGCCATCTCGGAGGCTATAAAGTTTGACCTAGAACGTATCCAAAACTGTGCCTACAAAAAGACAAATGCACAAAAGTCAGAGATCGAAGATGACACTAATTATAGTTCAAGAAAGTTGGCCCAATTTTTTCCAAACTAAAAGTTTAGCATACATAATAGTGGCACTCATAAAAGTAGTAAAGAAAAGACATATGTTTCAGAACTTATAAAATTAGTAAAGCAAACACATATGTTTCAGTGTATTCAACTCATTCAATATATGCTAAGAAAATTATCTTGCAAGTCATAAAAAGTAGCACATCAATATGGCTACCAGCTATATCCATTCACAATAATGCAAACAACAGTCAAAGAAATCTTGCAAGCTATGAGTAGCACAATAATGCAAACATCAGTGAAATAAATCTTGCAAGCTATGAGTAGCAAGATGTGGCTGTATGTTGTTAACAATAAAAAAATTATAGGGCCCTAGCACAGTTTCAAATCCAAACATTTTCCAGAATCAAATAAAAAGGGTTAATCAATAACATCTGCCACCAATATTCAATTTACTTAAATATAAGGGCTTGAAAATACAACCTAGATTCTGTATGCAGAATTGGTGTCTTCACCTGGTAGAAGATGGTCGTCAAAGGTTTTAAGTATGGCTGCCTTTTTTTTTCTTGCAAATGATTTTCAGTGCGTTTCAAGACCAGTGCAAATCCTGTAACAAGAACCCTAGAAGTTTGAAAATCGTCCACATCTCAAGACAAATCCTGATACACAAAATCACATAAATTTTATGAACTCAAAGAATGAGGAAATGGGATGATTCAACTAGCTGGTAACAATATATGGAATGTGATCAGATTAATTGATTAAGGGAATCATTGACTTCATGCAACCTTTCAGGTTTCAAGTACATCAGTACATCAGATTTGGCTATCCAGCTTTGAGCCATAATGGCCTTTTTTGGAAAGATATAGATAGCTCTCCTCATTTACTATAACAAATGGCACATTCTCAAATAAATAATTAAATCACACAACAACAAACATCCATTGCTTTAACCATCATGTAATCTCAGGTTTCCTGTCACATTCTTAGGACACTGATATCTATGTATTAGGGAGTATTTATGAATAGAAAAAAGTCTTCAGTTAGCAGAGAGTTATGGGTAATATTTTCTTTGAAGCATCAGCCACAAATTCCAAAGAGCCATATTATCCCAACAATAGAAAAATCTCCTCCAAATACTGAAGTTACCGGATAAACTAAAGTGTAACTGAATTAGCATATCAAATTTTGGTACAAAACAACAACATACATCAAAAATAAAAATTAAATATATCAGCACGAGGAAAGAATTTACACGATCCAATACTTACCCAAAACAAAAAAAACATGCATATTTTTCTCCTCAGTTAAAACTCCATTATCCTTCTGCACTCAAAACAATAGTCAATGCTCAGTCACCTTCCAAAATCCTTTCCTTTTATTCAACTTTGAAAGTAGAAAAATTGTGTCTAGGTCAACAAAACCTAGAACTTGTTTCAGAAGCATTATTCCTTAGATTGATATTTTAGTAGATCACTAGAGAACATTACTAATAAAGTGACCACTACAGATAGATAGATATATGGAATCATGGATGGATCAATTTTTTAGAAAATATGACAATTTAGCTGGATGTTTTTACCAAGGAATAAACCTCACGGAAAACCTTGAGTAATTTTCATGAATCATTGATGGTAAACGGGGTAAACCATCAGCCCTAATTATGGACACTAACTCCAAGGTGATCAAGAGATTCAATCCCGTGACCTATTCGATGTTAGGGGAAGAGATCTCACATCTAGCTCATGACCGGTTGAGCTAACCCTTGGAGCTTCAATATGTATGGACATATCATATGCCATATATAGAATGCATTTGAAAAATATTTGCAAAACAAATAAACCATGAAACATAGAAAACATCCCCAGATCCTTGCTTGTTAAAATATTCAAACACATCTTAGTCAAACATCACTTAATACCCTTGACAATCCTTCTCCTCCCACTGTACGTCATTCTTGGAAAACATAACAGTATCCTTAAAAATGATTTTGTTGTTCCCTCAAATGGTGAAAAATGGCCTCCAAAATTATTTTGTTCGTTTGTTTTTGGATTTCGTTGTATCAGTCATGAGATGGCATCCCATACATATCTAAGATGCATCCAGAATAGATCCTGGACAATTCTACCATTATCCTAATTAGAGACAGATCTTTGGCATATCCTTGACATATTGAGATCCAATTTGGATCAAGCATTATATATGGAGAACAACAATGAGAAAAGGGAAAAATAAAATGAAGAGAATCATTATCCCAACATATTACCTTCTCCAAGACTGCAGTTGTAGAAGCTTCTGCCATCTTGGAGGCTATAAAGTTTGACCTAGAACGTATCCAAAACTGTCCCTACGAAAAGAAAAATGCACAAAAGTCAGAGAGCAAAGATGACACCAATTATAGTTCAAGAAAGTTGGCCCAATTTTTTCCAAACTAAAAGTTTAGCATACATAAGTAGTGGCACTCATAAAATTAGTAAAGCAAACACATATGTTTCAGCACTCATAAAATTAGTAAAGAAAACATATATGTTTCAGTGTATTCAACTCATTCAATATATGCTAAGAACAATAAATTGCAAGTCATAAAAAGTAGCACATCAATATGGTTACCGGCTATATCCATTCACAATAATGCAAACATTAGTCAAACAAATCTTGCAAGCTATGAGTAGCACAATAATGCAAACAACAGTCAAAGAAATCTTGCAAGCTATGAGTAGCAAGATGTGGCTGTATGTTGTTAACAATAAAAAAAAATGATAGGGCCCTAGCACAG
The DNA here is from genome assembly GCA_001517045.1 of Pseudotsuga menziesii. NCBI lineage: Eukaryota > Viridiplantae > Streptophyta > Pinopsida > Pinales > Pinaceae > Pseudotsuga > Pseudotsuga menziesii. The sequence goes on along the minus strand of LPNX010074006.1, from coordinate 371,061 downwards.
TTTCAAATCCAAACATTTTCCAGAATCAAATAAAAAGGGTTAATCAATAAAATCTGCCACCAATATTCAATTGACTTAAATATAAGGGCTTGAAAAGACAACTTGGCTTCCGTATGCAGAATTGGTGTCTTCACCTGGCAGAAGATGGCCATCAAAGGTTTCAAGTATGGATTCCTTTTTTTTCCTATAAATGATTTTCAACACGTTTCAAAACCAGTGCAAATCCTATAACAAGAACCCTAGAAGTTTGAAAATCATCCACATCTCAAGACAAATCCTCATACACAAAATCAAGTAAATTTTATGATCTCAAAGAATGAGGAAACCCAATGTGTGACAGGGCTAGTAAATGGGTTAGGTTAATACAACAACCATCAATATTGATTGAAAACATCAAAAAGTCATTCAATCAAAATATATTGAAAAGTCTAGTGTTTCAAAAAGATCCATCTTAAACCTGGAGCTACCAAGTACCAAGAGGCATCAAATTTCTTGAAATGTAAATCATTTCTTGATCTGTAAAAAGTTCAAAAAAATTTAAACCTCAAGAAATTTGATCCCTCTTAGTGCTTGACAGATCCAAGTTTAAGATAGATCTATGCTAGTTTTAATTTTTTAGCTTTTCAATGGCCTGCCTCTTCAAGAGCCTCCAAGTTCTCTCTAATGTTGTTTTATCCATGGTAGTTATGGAAATTAAATAGAGAAATTGTAAACTCTCAACAGTGGTGAATATCCATACCAATATCTTCAACTGGTATTACCAATATCCATATTCATAACCCACCAAACCCTCCTATGTTTGGTGCCAATGGATAGGCTATTGGGCGTGAACGAGCAGGTTGAGCAGTAATTGACTGAATTGAAGGATGATGGTTCAGGAAAATCGGCCATCTCGGCCATGAATGCGGCTATAGAGGTGGGTGGAGATGGCCGATGTCGTTTCCATAGAGGTGGGTGGAGAGCTGTTTGGTACACTAGTTGGGTAGAGTTGCAAATCCAAATAGATATTTTTGTTTCTTTATATATATTTTATTTATTTATTTTTATTTTATTATATAAATTATATTTTTTGGCTTTTTATTATTATATATTATTGTTTTATTTTTATTATTTTATTATATAAAAAATGTTAATTGGTTATATATTATATTTTTTTAATAATTATCATATAAGTTGTTTATTTTATAAATGGAGTAGTTTACGGAATTGACGATTTGGCTCGAATGTCGGTCGTCGTTGCCACTTCTCGTCCAAATCATCGACTCCGATCGGCACCAAAATTTGATCAATACTCTTGGGGACAGCGACTGGTGACATCCACAGATGAGGGCCCTACATCCCCTCAAGAACCAGCCATTCGAATGCGCCTCCTGCACGTAGACTTACCAAATGCATCCAATGCATGGAAAAACAAACACGTCAACTTCGGATCTGTGGGCTGAAGGTACCGTTCGACCCCTGCTCTACAATGACATCTACAACAAGTAAACCTTCTTCCAAATTTTAATCGACACTTCTTCTAATGTTTACTTCAGTTTTCCTTTGGAGAGTGTGAGGAATGTCGATGTGCAAAAACCAGTGACCTTTGCAAATAGTGGCATTGCAGGAGGGTGCTCATGCTTTTCCCAAGCTGAAAGCTCAAAATGCATATGGTTATGAGAGCATAGGTTGGAGATGGCGATAATTGTGAATGTAAAGTGGAAGCAATAACTTTGGTAGCATTGAAACCTTTAAAATTCCATAACAACTGGTCATTGATTGGAGTGATGAACACGATCAGAGCGACAAGAACCATACCTTTGAAGTGCTCCGACTGGTCACTGCGAGACCCTGAACAAGCCTATCATCTGCAAAAATAGGGTATCGAGTGAAAAAACAGGATATCAGGGGTCGAACGATACCTTTAGCCCACAGATCCAAAGTTGACGTGTTTTTTTGGCCATGCATTGGATGCATTTGGTAACTCTACATGGAGAAGGTGCATTTGAATGACCGGTTCTCGAGGGAATGTAGGGCTATGATGCTTCTAGATAGGTATCGATATGGTACTGGTTCTAGTGCCTAATTCGTAATTGACGTAGGAACCTAATATTCCTTTGGAACGCGCTTAACCGGGTTTGCTAATTCAATGGTGCAGTAGGGATAAACATGGTCAAGAGAAAATTTGTGCAAATTCTTTGTTGGATATCTGAAGATCGAGGTGCATGACACCAATTTTACTAATAGAAGGTAGACAATTTACAAAATTTACACTTCATTGTCAAATATGCAATTTTCCATGACATAATTAAAAATGGCTAACATAAACGACTAATTCATATTCTTCTAGCTAGTCATTTTTTATGTCGCGACTAAATTAGTCGCTTATGCTAGTCATTTTTAACTCTGTCACTTATTATCTAGTCATATTCATTAATTGGTGACTAAATTAGTCATTAATTTTAGTCGTTTATAGTTGGGTCAATCAAAATCATTCATATTTAGTAGTAAATCACTTGAAAAGCCTGTGGTGACTAGAATTTTTAGTCACCTAGTAGCTAATTCCTCATTTTGTACTAATGAATGGGTGAGGCTTTAATTAAAAAATTGAAAGCATACATGTACAAATATTGTGTGTTTTGTTTTAAACCTCAAGTTTTAGAAACTTGGGTAGAAATGATACATTTAGTAAACTATAACATTATATTGAATGTTTTACCTATGAAATGTAGTTTTAAAATGCATTTTTCGGAAGTGCAATGTATAATATGTTCTAACTTGCTTCTTAATCACATTGCATAGGCATGACTGAGCATAATACATTAAAAATATAAGGATATATATTCAATGCATATGAAATAATTGAACTAAATACCTTTAGTGTGGCCCTCGATAATGTCGTTTTATCTTTATTTTTAAATATTTCAGGTCAATGCACAATCATCAAACCACAGCCTTCCATAATTGTAATGTTTAGACAAGGACATCAAAGAAAGATATAAATATTGGTTTCAAAACCTCTCATTTATACTATAATTGAAACAATATTAACACCATGTTATCAAAACCCTAAGATGGTTTATATCTATCCTACCTTACTGAAAAATATCACTTCAACCCCTTCGCATAGGAAAATCATAAGAACTACAACACATGTTGATGTTATGAAGTAATCAAACATAAAATGCTTAGGAGTCGGTACCAACAAGTACATGCTTGTATAGAATAACACCCTCAATTACACCCCTTAAATCATATATAGTACATGCTAGTAAAGAGAACTCATAACAATGTTTTGGTATGAAAACATAGTTGCACAAAAATATTCCATAGGCCTTTTTTTAAATCTGTATCTTTGTTGCATTAAAAACACATAATTGTGTTAGAGAATAATTTTTCTAGATGGTGTTGCAATCAACCCCCTTTCCCAACATAGGCGAGAAGATATAATGCATTTGTCTTATCTCTTATCTACATGTAATACACATGTTTTCTAACCACTATGTATGTTGCTATGCCCCCTATCCTATGTGGAGTATGCCCTCCTACTTGTTACTAAGCATGGGGGCATCACCTAGGGACCAATATGATATCACGTCCATTCATATTGGGGTGGTTAAAAATTTAAAAATTAAAAGTCAATATATTGGTGGTATATTAGGGGTAATAAGGGTTTTTTTTTTAAGTATATAAATATCCAATATGTTTAGGGTTATTTTATTCCAAATTTCTGCCCGTGCCCTTCACCACTAGTGCTCCACCATAAGCCTATGAGCACCCTGCATATGCTGCTGAGTTTCTTTGGTGCATAGCGTTTGCTCTCACACTGTCTTTACTGCTGCTACGGTCATGGGTTCCACCCCAGCCGCCTCCATCATTTCTTTTGTTCTTTTCCTCTGCAATTTCTGTGTTCTGAGTGGTCTTTATATGAGATTATAAGGCTGGTATTTGTTGATCATAATTTGCAGTAGTGTGGCTGTGGAGAAGTAGGTGAGTTTAGAGTACTTGGTTTACAGAACAATGATGCTCAGCCCTGTTCAAATATGCATTATTCCACCGATTGGCCACAGGTATATACATGTACATGTCAGAATGATTGCTTATTTGGTTTTTGCTTGTAGTTTTGTTCATGATTTTGTCTGCGTGGGGCTTCCTCGCACTGTCTTTGTTGCTGCGTGGGGCTTCCTCATACTGTCTTTGTTGCCGCTCAACGGTCACGGGTTCCACCCCAACCGCCTCCATCATTATTTTGTTCTTTTCCTATGC
>LPNX010074006.1:345905-362920 GCA_001517045.1 Pseudotsuga menziesii | reverse complement strand
CTATTGCATTATGCAGTAAATGTTTTGTGAACAGTTGGAGGCAGGTTCTGATGTGTTCCAAACAAATGGGAAATGCCAGATTTCCTTGTTCATTTTGACAATATTTTCTTTTGTAAAATTCCAAATGAATTTTCCTCATCCAATGAATATGAAACCATCCTCTACAATACAAAGCAATGTATAAATGATTTATGAACATAAGTGACAAATATCCTATGCATGTCTCCTATTCAATTGGATTATATTTCCTCCCTGTAAAAACCCAAATGTATTTTCTTCATTCGAAGAATACAAAATTATCTTTTACAAGCAAATGTTTGTTTTATGGTAAAAGACATCTCCTCACAGTGTGCAATGAATGATTTTATGTTTTGTTCATGATTTTGTCTGCGTGGGGCTTATTTTCAATTATATGCAGTGTTTGTGTTGGGTTTTGTCAAATATGTATCATACCTATTGTGCATTTTGGAATAGTTTTGAATCTGGAAAGATTGAAATTTTGTAAATTTATGTATCATGGTTGTTTTGGAATAGTTTTTGAGCCCATTTGATAATCCTTCTTGGGTTTGGTTTTGTTCTCCAGGGCATGATGCAGGAAAGAGGGTTTAGGCCAAGTGGTGAAGACCTACTTTCATGTTCACGTCCGATTGGTCTGTTGCACTGTTTGCTGTGTATTCACATTTCCTCAGGTTGACAAATTTCTAGATTGTCGGGCTTGTGGAAAAATGAATCATGCAGCTAGGATTGAATTGATTTGTGTGCACATTTTTCATGTAGTTAAATATCTTTTTCTGTTTATATCTATCTCAAATTTGAGTCAGCTGATATGGAATATGGCTTCACAAACATACCATTCTTGAATCAGGCAAAGCCATGTTTGTCAATTTGGAACATAGTCATATAACAAATTTTGGATATATTTTTCTAATTATGTGTCATGGTTGAGGTTTATAACCATAAATGAATTTAAATTGGGACACACAAATAGCTATAGGTGGGAGTTTAGCTTGTGATACTAGAGCATGGCATAAACGTTTTTCTAAATTTGAGTGATTACAGAATACTAGAATGAAAAGCATTGGAGTTATTCTGCCAAGCCTGTGTTCACTATTATTTTTCCTTCTTAATCTGAATTTGATGCATAAAACTTAGGTGGTTGGGACCCAATTACATTTTTGAACTCTTGCCTATTTAGATTTCTTGCATCATCACAATGAGCTTGAAAAAATATAAAGTAGATGTACACCAGTTAGTTTTAACTCCTATAAATATAATATCTATTGGTACTTCTAAGCAGAATGGGTGTGTGTTTCTGAGAGTTCCATTTTTTGAAGTATGATAACTCATACAACTTGTCTCCTTCAGGTTTAAGTAACTTGGAAGATTAGCCTGAAATAAAATTGATTGGGTCTATAGCATATACTGTTTTCAGAACTTCTCTTTCTCTCATCTACACTTTTATACTATATAGTCTTTGTGCCATCATTGAAATTCCTTGTGGTCATCATGATTAGGTTCCTGTGGTAGCAAATAATCTAGTTGTCTCATGAGTGACAGTAATTAGACAAGTTCTTTTGAAAGCTCCTTCATTCCGTGGGAGAACCAATCTAACTGCAGATAGCTAATATTAAATGTTTGATTGGTGAAATGTTTTTTTCCACAGAATATAGGTCAGATTGTGTTTGGTAGGCTCCAATGTTGGCATTGATGATACTATTTGATCCAAAGTACTTGAACGAAATAGTAAGTAGCTTCTTTTGGCATGCCATTACAAACATTTGTGTTTTTCGGCCTCAAAGGATGTCACAAGTTGATCATCATGGGATGCATGTATTCTCTTTATATCACTATGTCTGTTATCCTAAGCTAATTAAATAATAAATACCCTTAGTAGTACCTTGCTTTGTTTATTGAATCTATTTTTAATGTCAGTAGTACCTTGCTTTGTTTATTGAATCTTATCTTATCGTATCTAATACATTGGAAGACCCAAGAAACTGTGCTCCATTTTTTAGGCCTCATAAATGTCTAGCTAAACTTTGGCAATTGTTTTCGCTTCATGGCCATGAAATTCTCACAGGAAGGTAATAACATATGTTGGATAGTTCTAATGATTTTACTGTCAAAAAATAAGGTTAAATTCATTTCCAGTGGCTGTCAGTTTGGAATTTACAAAACCACTAGTTCTGGAGTCTGGACTACTTAGCAAAATGCTATACTGAATGCCATTGTTTTGCATACCTTTCAAAATGAATAGTTCCAGCCATTGAAAGGGTATCATATGGAAAAATTCACCAACTCTGGAGTCACCTTGGTTTATGTGTTGCATTTTAGCTCTATCATGCATCGTGCAGATCCAGGGAGTTGCTCTGCAATTTTTAGAGCTTATAAATTCCCGTTAGATTTTAGCACTCCTAGTGATTCCTCATTCCCATAGAGTTCTTTCTTTACGATTTTCATCCTAATAGGTGTACACTTTATACAAAGGAAGACTCAATTGCCATAGAGATATTGGTTTATGTTGAGGAAACTGAACCTTGTTTAGATTAGTTGTAAATGTGCACCAGAGGGATTGGTAATTCCCAGAGGTAGATTGATCTGTTTTTGATAGAACTTAACGTACCCTCAAAGATGCCTAGCTTGCTGAATCTAGTTATTATTAATGATTTTTTTTCACTAGATCCAACAGGAATTAGGTTTTATATTTGTTTTTAGATGAATTAATGCTTTTGTAAGGATGTTTAGGCTTAGACATTTTGTGGATATTTGGACATTATTTTAGCATGGATTTATATGTTATACTGTGAGTAAACCATGATTTGTTGAAGAGATTGTTCTCTTGTCCTTATAGTTGTTATTAAGTATTGATCCTATTGAAATCCGGTATTGGTTATGGTATCTCATGACCTTCTATGATTGTAGGTATATTGTAATGACCATGATATATTCATTGTTATATGCTACATTGGTTATTCAACTTTTGTGTAACCCAGAGAATTAAGTCCTGAAATCCATCTTTGTCCACTATGGCAGTCACCTAGTTGTATAGTGGAGAGATGGTGGTACCTCAAAAGTAAATTAAGGTGCAGTTGTATAGATTTTTTGCATCCATGGCTGTTGGCTTTTCTTCTTCAGGAATGTTTGTGGGTTGAATCCATTTTGAATAAGCACTGAATACTAATGATTGAATTTGGTACAACAGGGAATGTCGTAGCTATGGGGTTTGTGCAACAAAAATGTGCTCTGGTCTGTAGGAGATCTCCAAGGCCTAACAATGGAGGAAGCTGTATATTCCTCATCATGAGCTATTTTGTAAGTGCTCATGCCTTTGGGATGGAAACATGGTGAGAACAGGTCTGAACAGAAACCCACATTTAATAAACATTTGCATGATTGAAATGGACTTGACATTTTTTGGAAAACACATGATTGCATTTCTATATTGGGAAAGTACTCTTTGAAACAGGAAGACCGATTCTCATCTTTGCTCTCTAGGTTCTTCATTTGGCAGAAATGATGATGTGGTGACAGGAGCATAGCAATTGTTTATTCCTCACCATATTACCTGCAGTATGCTACAGGAGCTATTGGAGCTACATGCAACTACATTTAAATGAAATTAAATAGTAAAATGGTAGTACTGTAGTACTATGATCGATGGTCTGTTGCACAAAACAAGTCATGCCTAATAATAGATAATCAATTTTATTTTAATATGAAGATTGTTTTTTATGGTATTGATCATTCCTCATGGCCAGAGTGGAAGAAGAGTGTAGTGGGACTTCCATGATATGCTGAAATTCCATCCCAATTGAAGGAGAAGGCTCCAAGACCCAAGCCCTTGTATCTTGGACCAATTTGATTAGCTGTGATATTATGTGGCCATATCCAACAAACCCATGAGAAAAATGTCAGAATTGTGAATATGTATCCAGGGAGTGTGTAGTATAAAAAGCTGGCTACTGCAAATATAGCTTGAAGAATTGCATTCGTGACAGTCTCTTCCTAGAATGGTCTTTTTCATGAAGAGCCTTGATTCACATTCAAATAAGTACTCGTACCAGAAAAAATGAAGCAGAAATGATATGCAAGAATGTTCTAATACCTATGCCTTGCTCACTAATGTTCTAATACCTATGCCTTGCTCAGTAAATTACATGAAAAAATGTAGATCAATCCAAAGTGCATGCATTGCATGGTTTTCTAACCTTTCAAGTTTTGCTGAATCTCAGGTAGCTGTGGTAATTCCCTTGGTTATTAACATGTTTTTTTACAGTTTGAGTGGTGTATATTCCTGTGTCTCATTGTAAGGCAATTTCTTTGCTTAGATAGCGAAACTAATATTATAACTATATAGAAATTTGAGCCTCAAACATGATCCCCACGGAACTGAACATGTTCCAAAGGGCCCTTGGCTACAATTAACTTCAAATTTTATTGATGCTTTTAGTTGAAGAACTTCATTATACCATGAAAGAGCAAGTCAGGTGATAAAATGGTAAGAATGTCAATTTTGGAATCCTGAGTTTGGATTTTAAAGTTATCAGCCTATATTTACTTAAAATAGTGGAGAATTCCATGTGAACACAATGCAATACCATATTGGAACTTGAAAAGCTATCAATTTCAACAAGGTTTCCTACTTGATTTGGCCTCTATGTGAGTAGTGTTGTGGTGTATCCCATGGGTGTTTTGACTGCAGAACTAAAAATATAGCTTCAAGAATACTTCATCCTGAACAAAACAGCTTCAAGAATACTTTGAACAGATTGGATTTAGGAAAGGTTATTTTATTCTGAATAGCCTTCTCACTTAAAAAAGTATTAAGTGGGCAAAGGAAACTAGGAAAATTTTTCTTTCTCAAAATAAACTTTGACGTGGTTTATAACATGATTGAATGAGACTTCATTTTTAATATTCTTTAGTGGCTAGGATTGGGAAACTTCTTCACTTGAGCAGTTTGAACCCTGTTCTCACATGCATCAACCAGAGTGTATGTTAAGGATAGAATTTTCCAAGCAATACTTCTTCAAATATCTCTTTCCCACTCCACACTTTATGCCCCTTAGCTCCATAACTCCAAAAGGATTCCCCTTAGCTCCATAATTCTATGTCATTGCAGCAAATGCCTTCGATTATCTTCTAGGGTTGGGTAACTGTTTAGTGACCAGGGCAGATCCAAGATATCCCTAGTACCTGTTGGTGGTGGGAAACTGCTTAGTGACCACTTCATAGATGATTCAACTCTCACTTCAGAACTCAACAAAACTTTGGTTGAGGGTACCATTTAGTGCCTAGATATTTTCCAACATGTAGTACTTGGACTTTTTTTTCCAAATCCACAGAGCAGTGATCACTGATAAGTGAAAAATAGAGACAAAGGAATTTTTTTTAGTCCCTTCCATAGGAAGATGGTCGTCTTGGATTGGTCGACGTTAAACCCCAAGGATCAATTCTGGAAATTAAATGGGTTGGAAGAGCCATGACTGTCGACACCCCTTAGCAAATTCTCCTCGACCATCACAATCAAACTGCTTCTCATATTTGCGACATATAAGGCATTTGGGATTTATCTAGTATGGTTGGATTGTTTGATATATGACTGTTATTGAAATCCTTGTACAAGGCTTATAATGGAACCATGATTATTTAAGGGACTGGTTCTTAAGTTAGTGGATGTCAAACCATAACCGGAGAATAAGGATCTTATCTCTATATACTTAATCATTTGTCCCACTGTTTCAAAGTTCTTTTAAGAATCTCTAGTCTATCAGGAAGAGTTGACCCTTGGACATTTGATCAACTAGGAGGGCTAGTTTTGTAGGAGCATCCCTCAAATGGACTCTAAGACAATTTTGACCATCCTCTCGTAGAATAGCATAAGGAAATGAGACATAGATTTGTCTATGCGATAGAAGAGGAGAGGACAGGAGATATAGATTTGTGTGATAGAAGAAGAGAGGAGATAGATATTTGTGTGAGAGGAAATAAAAGACAAGGCTAAACCATGCATGAAGATTTAGAATGACAATTTTAATTTAAATAAAAAAAGAAGTATTTAAAATGAGGATGACAATTTTTGTCATCCTCTTGAAGCAAAGCATAAGGAAAGGAGATAGAGATTCATCTATGTGACATAAGAGGAAATCAAAGACAAGGCAAACTATATATGAAGATTCAAATGGTAATTTTAATTCAAAGAAAGAAAGGAAGTGTATTTAGTGTGATAAATATGGACTTTATTTTGAAAAAAGATGGTTAAAAATTGTGTTTAATAAATTGGAATCTTTTTTCCAAAGAAAAAATGTTTCTTAATATTCATTTGGAATAAAAAAATATATATACAAACCACCAATTATTCCGAAGTAGACAATTAATTTAATTTTTTTTTTTTTAGAACAAACTGCTTTAGACTTACTTGTCTAAGAAGTTAACCCCAAACTTGAAACTTAAGCAAACATCAATTTTGTTTTTCTCCATAAGGGTTGGGGCATTATATCTAAAATTAGAGAAGAGTACCCAGATCGGATAATGTTTACATTCTCATTTTTTGCATCACCTAAGGTGTCTGACATAGTTGTAGAGCTAATTTCCCTTGGTTGAACTTCTCTGAGCAACACTGCCCATGATCTTTCTTAAGGCCACTGCTATTTTTCTTTGCTTGGGTCAATATACTAGGTAGAAATATAAAGGGGTATAAAAAATGTAAATGTAAAAATGGATACATGCAATATATAGTGAAAATAGGGGTTTTTTTTAAATTGGGAAGGCATATTGGGAGGGGGTTAAAAAATGATTTTTGGAGGTATTTTCCAATATTTTTTGAAAATAGGGGTATTGTTTCATATGCCACGAATGAACGTGCTATGGCATAGTTTCACTAAGTGAAGACCCCATGTTACTAAGTAGGGTCCCCATTGATAAGTGTATTCACCAAAAACCATCTTTCCATTGGCCTCAAATATGAGGAGAGTCTCATTTGGCTATTATGGAGCTCCTCCTAGGTCACATGTAGGATGCCAGAACTAATTATCCCTAGGGATTCGCTCTATGACATCATCAAGAAGTGTATTGGTTCCTTATCAAGGATTGATGAGGAAACAAATATTTATTCCTCACCTTTTTATTCTATCCCTTACTCCTCACTATTTTGTTCTATCCCTTCCTAATGACATATAATGGATTTGAATGACATCAAATTTTAGTCAATGTTGCCCACTCATAAATTATTGTTATCAAATGAAGATTATTTCTCTTTTCTTTTTTCTTCTTTAATTTTTTAACTCATAATACTTAGTGTTTTTGTTGTAGTAATTGGGCTCACAATTTACTTGGTGTTATCATCAGAGTAGGTGAGTAAATTTCATATGTGAAGTCTAGAATGTATGTTGACATCAAAGACCTTGGAGATGGAAATTCCATCCTTATTATAGTCCAGTTCTGATATGTTTGGACGAGTTACTCTAGAAAGGTTATGGATTGGGGTTTGGCATTTCATTACTCATTGCTACTCATATATGGTAGGTACCTTTATATTTTGTAGGTATTGTTTTCCTTTTATTTTCTTGTCTCTTTCCAAAGAACTTGTAAGAGGTTGTATTTATCAAATTTCAAGCAATGCTTTCTTTTGTTGTTGCTTAATTGATTTTTATCTTGTGCAATTTCATCCATAGCATCATAAGGAAGGCATTTAGTCCTACAACAATTAATAATGGATGAGGTGCAGGGTATGATGGGGATGTAATTGCATTGTTTCATTTGTTGATAAATAGAACTAACAAGGTTTGGGCTCTATGTGAATCTTTTTACTAGCAGAATCTACCAAATGTGAGCAACCTACTTGCTACAGTTTTTATTATTATTATTGTAATACACTTCCAAGGTTTTCATGTTATATTTCCTATGAGGTGCACATGTTATTTTCTGAATGTTAAAATGAACGTAGATGTTCTATTGTAGCATGGTCCAGTCTGAAGGACTTCCTTTTGGTCTTCAAGCAGACATTCCCAACAAAAGAAAAAAATGCAAAATTGCCTCCACGACTATATTCAATATGAAGTATATACTGCTTGTTTGATAGCATGTTGATTCACCATTGTAATTGTTGTACGAATCAACATGCATACGCCTTCAATGCCATCTCATGCACTCATAAATCTACTGTGACTATTTGTGCTAATCATTATGCAACTGCACCATGTCTTGTCCATTAATTGTCATGTTTTCACCACTATTTGGATGTTTGAAAAATATTTTTATCGTTGCAATTCCTATGACTGTGTTTATCTGTTAACATATATTTTAACATGTTAAACCATAATTATCACATCTCGAAATATTGGCCTAATTTCACATTTCAGTGAACATACAATCTACGTGTCTTCTACCTAACTACTACTGCTATTGTTTGCACTTCATGTTTCTTCAATACCTGGGTTGTTCCTCTTCTCCACGCCAATACCGTTCATGTGTTTCTTTGTCAACCATGCATGTGCTTTATTTCCATGCATGTGCCCCTTCTATACGTCAAAATTTCTATAGAGCCAAGATTTTAGAGTGTCCCTATTGAGTGAGTGCCTTTGTAAGTTGGCCACTCCTATTTTTCCTTTCAACAGATACACCAAATTTAGGAGTATTGATGAATGTTTTAAAAATCATAACAAGGAGTTGAACCGGTTAAGGGTCAACTCGAACCAGAACCAGAAAGAATTTTGCAAGTCCATAAAGGCCTGTCAAGCACCTGGATGATGTGCATTGCAAGTATTTATCCCCATACTGCAAATATTTCTCTTTTTTTGGCACTAGAATTGATTCAGTGAGTGCTTGATTATTTCTCAAACTGATAAGCATGCCATAACTTTTATTTGGAGCAATGTTCCAAATTTGTTTTATAGTGAAATTGTTAATTGGTATGCCTAGATTTTTGAAGTTGGGTTTTTTAGTTTTCCTTTAAGATATTTATTATGAAGCATAAATTATATGCTAATATGAAAAGGATTGAACCTTTTGGCATCCATTTGATATTCAAATATACAAAGAAGTGACAATTTTTATCTTGCACAACTGGTTTATAAGGAAGGTTATCATATTTTGAATGCTTGGATATTTATCTAGCATAAACAAGCTATGATTTATAAACAATTTATGTAATTAATACATAGGTTAGTGAGAGGTGGTTTATAATACATTGCCTGCTTCAAAAGTTTTTCTAGTATCGAAGCTGTCTTTGGCATTAAATCCTTGATAGCAACCTCCCTGACTCTAGTACTAACCTCATATGTGGTTTCTATTTTATGCACTGTGCAAATTCTTTGGCATGTTGTTGGTTGTCTACATGATGTCCATAATTACTAATAATTACAAGTCTTAGTTTTACAATGTTTGGGATTTTGTTCCACACTAATATTCCTAATTGTGTATGTTGATAACACTTCCACATGGTTAATGATTAGGAGACAAAGATAGTTTCTAAGAAATTATCCGCACCATAATTTTTCTATTTAGGAAATCGGTATCATAGTTAAAGTCGCTGCATTGAAATGGTAGCATCACCCCTCACTCTGGTACTAACATCATTAGCATTTTCGGTGCCATTACGTGCAGTCCCTGTTTGGTTTGTGGTTATGCACATGATAATTGCAAGTGTTACTACTATAGCAACATATCATTATGTTGGGAATCATGATTATATTCCACATTATTACTCGTCCATTAAAACTTGTAAACATAAAAAATGAAGTTCTTTTGTTTCCACAAGCTTATGTGTAATAAAAAGGATAAGGTGGAGAGTATTAATCTGGAACTGTATACTAACATATTGATAGGTTGCTGATCTGCAAATCCGATCTCGATCCCCCGAGATCTGTAATGGAGGCATATCCCATGGAAAAGGAAATGGATCCTCCCCCCATGAAAAAGATCCTGAAGAGTTTGCGGTTTCTATGACTACGGATCCCCAAAAGTTATTTTTTTTGTAAAAAAATTTGTATGTCGTCGCTATAGCGACACATGGTTCATCGCTACATGTATTTTTTTTTGTAAAAAATAATGCCTTTCTTCGCTATTGTGACGACAACTTCGTCGCTATAATAGTGAAGGTTCGTCACTAAAGCAACAAAGGCATTCATCGCTGTAAATTTAATATAATGTTTAGGGTTAGATTATTTCGTTGCTAAAGTTTCGTCGCTCTAGCGATGCAATTTCATCGAAAATATGATCTATTTGTTTGCCGAAAGAGCAACAATTGACATTCGTCGCAATAGCGATGAAATTAGAAAACTGTGGCTATTGCGACGAAAGTTTTCCCACGAACCGAAGGGGCCATTTTCATTGCTAAAGCAACGCACAAGTGTTGCTTTAGTAACGAAAGTTAGTGGAAAAAATGTCCACATGTACTAGTGAATCCTTACATGGGTATCTACATCTAATAGCTAAAGAATATGTCGTCAATAATTTCAAGGTTCCTACAGTGAAAGATTATCTAGCTACTTCTGATGAGGTCATGCATATTCTGAAGAAACATCTCTCACAAGCAAGGAATCGTATGAAGCAACAAGTGGATTTAAAGAGAATTCATTGTGAATTTGAGGTAGGTAGTTGGGTGTTTGTCTATCTCCAACCATACAAACATGCCTCACTCAAAAATACTAAAAAATCATAAACTTGTGCCCAAGTTTTATGGTCCTTATCAAGTACACAAACGAGTAGGACAAGTGACATATTCTCTACATATACCAACCAATGAGAAACTACATGATGTTTTCAATGTTTCATGCTTAAGAAAAAGTTGGGTCCGACGATCCACATACAAATAAAGTCACCCCTTCCAGATGGTGAACGGAAGTTGGAGATAGAGCCCAAATACATTTTAGAAGTCAAAATGATAATGCTTTGTTCGAGATCAATCAAGGAGTACTGTGTTAAGTGGAGAAATTTGGTAGAAAATGAAGCTACTTGGGAGAATGAATATTTAGATTGAGTCATTTATATTTACCAATACTTTGACGAAGTATCTTAGAGAGGGATGACTTGTATTAAAATAAAATATTGTACTATTAATTATTTATTTTCCGTGGGCATTGAAAAGAAACATTGTTTGATGTGTTCTTTCATATTCTATACAGAGAGATAGTAATTTATTGTAATAATAATCAAATTATTAATAAATATATTTATTCTTTGAAAAATTGTATTTCATTATGCCAACACAATTTTGGTTGGTATAGTCATTATCCTTCTTCTTTACGTTGATGATATTGCTTTTATGGTAACGAGTTCATATGATCTCGACAAGTATTTCTAAAAATTTTCAATGTTTTTCTCTCTAGTATGGGTATCATTGTTAGCACTAGCAAAATAAAGGTGATGATAACCAAATATCAAAAGATCACTTATGTTAATTTCATGTATGGAAACAACTTGAAGGAATTACTCCATACAAATATATATCATAATTGATGTTCATCAAAATCCTAACCAGAATTAAAACATTGAGAAAATATAAATGGAGGTTGGAAGGCTTATTATGGACTTGAAAACAATTGTAAATCAATAGCCTTTGGAGGCTTTGAGAAAAAAAAACTCCTCTTTGAGACTCTCATCACTCTTGTTATCTTATATGGATGTGAGGTTTGGTGTTGTAACATCTCTAGAGAATCTAGAGAAGGATAGAGTATTTATCCATAAGTGCTTTGTAGAATGTAATCTCAAAATGAAATGAAATATGCGCTATCATATCCTTCTCATTGAAGTGAATCTCTCTACCATTAAGGGCATGGCTATGAGTAGGTACGTAATGTACAAGAACAAGATAAACAACATGGGAAACAAGAGGTTTCTTAAGATTGATTTATACTCTAATCAAAACACAATCAAAACCACTTTCAACTTAAGCAATTTCATTGGGGAATCAAGGAAGAGGTCACTCTATGGATTAGTGATAATATTAAAAGTATTATTACATCTAAACTTAATGCTAAACTTTGGTGTGATAAGGAATTATAGGAGAAGAGAAAATTAATATATTATAAAGAGATATGAGAAGTATCTCTCTATTTTAAGCAATAAAAAAAAGAAAACCAACATTGCTAAAATAAGAACAAACTTTCATGAGCTCCATAGTAAAATAGTGAAGTAGACAATTCCCAAAAATTGGTTGGAGAACAATTTCAAAATATATAATACAATATTGACATTCCTAACTTTAAAAAAGGTGATTCCTTATTTTAATTTTTAATTTTATTTTTTATAATGATGTCATAGACACAAGACATTAATAACAATCATCCATATTATATTTTTACTTTTAACATAATCAAAAACTTCTTCAAAAGAAAAACATTAAAAAATAATAATTTATATAAAAATTAATTTTTTTTGTTAACTAAACTATTAAAAAAACCATTTTTATTATTATTACTAAACCATTTTAGATTTATACATACACCTAATCAAGTAAAAAATAACAACTTAGATAAAATAAAACAGTAAAAAAATACAAAAATAAAATAAAATAAATACCTAATCAACTAAAATATAATAAAAGAAAAGAGTAATAAAAATACAACGTAAAAAACTACTACTAATAATACCTAATCAACTAACGGAGTTACCTTTCCACCCGACCATTTGCACCGATCGTACGATGTGGCTTGCGTGAGCTTTCACATCACGCATTGCTGATCGTCAGATCGGTGCAAATAGTCGGGTGGAAAGCTAACACCCAAAAATAACAACTTATGCAAAATAAAAGAGCTTTAAAAATACATCGTAAATTTAAAAAAAAAAACAACTTATACAAAATAAAAGAGTAAGAAATATATAACGTAAAAAAAATAATACTAACAGGTAACTAATATAACTTCCAACAGAGCTTTAAAAATACATCGTAAATAAAAAAATTAAAAAAAAAAACAACCAAAAAAAACTAACAGGTAACTAATATAACCTCCAACAGAGCTTTAAAAATACATCGTAAATAAAAAAAATAAAAAAAAACAACTTATACAAAATAAAAGAGTAAGAAATATATAACGTAAAAAAAATAAAAAAATAATACTAACAGGTAACCAATATAACTTCCAACAAAATTGAACTAAAACCTAACAAGGTAAATAAAATAAATTAAAAGAATATCAGTAACGGGTAACTCATATAACTTCCAACAAATTTCAAATCCATAAAAAAGAAACAGAAAAACATCCTCTTTTAAATATTTAATCACTATACAAATATCTTCTTTTGAATATTTAATCACTCATGAATTTGGACCTCGTTTGGTTTTCCTTATGCCACTTCTTTATTTTTGGACGAATCCATGCTAGTTTTATATCAAATTTTTTATACAGCGCAAATTAAAGTACAAAATGTAAAAGACTATAAATATAAAAATCAGAGGCACCATTTAACAAAAACAATACAGCAATAGAGCTTGCAGAAAAAATTACAGTTTTAAAATGTAAAAATAAAAATGAAAGGCAAGATAATAATAATAATATAGAAATAATTTTTAGCAGTAAGTTATTTATTAGATATAGTTTAGGAAGTTTATAAGGAATGATTCTTATCTTTTCCACTCAGTTTTAATACTTTTAAGTGATATCATACTTTTGTTAGCTTCTATATAATATTTAATATGTTTATGTTTATATTTGATATGCTTTTGTGAAGGGCTCATCTTGATTCAGTTTGAATAACATAAATTTTGGTATTTTATGCAATATTTTATGTAGAATTTTTTTTACAAGCCAAGCCAAAGTACAATTATTGAACGGACAAGAGCTTGGTTCTATGAAATTTGTTCTGTAGAACAAGTGACGGTTTAACAAACGAAATGACCTAGATTTTCAGAGTGTTGTACATGGATCTATTCCCTGTAGATGTACAATATATTTTTCCTTTCCCCTTTCTGTGCTTTAGCTTCACAGGATCTCCCTTCCCGCTCGTATATACTGCAACAATTCCGGTCGTATGCTCTGAATTTCAGAAATTCCTTAAATGGAACAAGCAAAACGTTTTTTCTAACCTTTTCAGTCGAAGACAAACTTTTAAGGACAAAGCGATTTTCCAGTAACAAACCCTAAGATATCTACACAATTCTTAATTATAAAAAAATAAATTTTAAATTCAAACTTTCTGGCAAAAATTACAAGATCTCGATCATTTAATAAATAATGGGTTTCATGTGATGAAGTAGAAGATATCTATACAATATGGAAACAGAGGCAAATTTAAATCTTCTTTCTGTAAAACAACATAATTTTGGTGTCTGGTAGAGTACAACCTGAGCCTCATGCTGGAAAAGGGCGGATGGCGTCACGATCATGAACTATGAGAATAGCAGCAGCAGCGGCTTCTGGTGCGAGAGAAAGACTGGTGCGCCGTGAAGGAAGCGGGGAAGTTCGGCAGACGGGGCATGTTGGGTGCAGGCGAAGCCATTCATCGATGCAGTCCACGTGGAACATGTGACTGCAATCAGGGATAACCCTCACAACCTCTGGTTCCTTATAATCGCTCAGGCAAATAGAGCAACACTTGTCTTGATCCGTCGATTCATTTCCTTCGGCAGTAGTGAAAGTGATCTGGGAATCTTTCTCGGAGTATGACATCCTGGGGAATGAATTCAAGGTCTCCTCATCGATCCCAATTTCCAGGCCGTCGTGATCCAAATGGGCGGCATTAAGAGGGGCGCGATCGTTAGCCCCCCCGCCCGGTGAAACTGCGTAGCGTGAGCGTACGAAGATATATGAAAGGAGCAATATGATGGCTATCATAAGCACAGTTACCAACGACAGCGCTATGCCATACGTACCACCAAGTTTTCCAAGACTGGGTGTATATGAACCTTGGTCGGCCATCTCCAGATATATTGCTAGCTATGGTGTACTGCATCGGCTGCGAGACTGGATATTACCGCGCCGTCCGCAAAGCAGCAGCGATTCTGGCGCTTCTCTAATTGACTTATTCATGTACTGGCCGAACAATGATTCAGGATTTCTGGGATGCAATGCAAAATAAGATATGAAGCATTCTTTGATCTATGGTTGTGTACTTGTTGGTTGACCCCGAAAACGAGGCACCATTTATGGAACCCTCGCCTCGCCGATTTCGTGCTTTCCATCTCTCATGTAGACATATTTTAATAACAATTCCATAGTTGTGGGCTAGAAATATTTAACAACAGCAATAGCAAGAAAAATAGGTTCATTTACGTATGCATTGCGGGCAATCTGGGACCGGGGTAGGCGTTGGACTTGCTCACTCTCTTGGAATAGAACAACTCATCTCGGATGCGATGCGTTCTTAACAACTGTATATATTTTCTTAACGATTTCGTTTCCGCTGACATTCAAGTTGAATGTAAACGGGCAAGGGTTTTTCGTATGAGATACATATGAAATCCTAGATTTATTAGGCGAAAATTAACCAGCTTGCTTGATAAGTTTTAATGTTATGGTAATTGTATATCAATCGTTGGATCTTCAGTTACACAGTGGTTGTTACATTAAAACCTAAGCAGTGACGGGCGGGTTATTGATAGCTCCTTCATTATGTTTGTTTTTTTAAATGTTTTATAATTAGTATATCATGGTAATTGTATATTAGGTCGTTGGATCCCAAGCTGCACAGTGGTTTTTTTTAAATGTTTTATAATTAGTATATTATGGTAATTGTATATTAAGTCGTTAGATCTTAAGCTGCACAGTGGTTGTTACATTAAAACCTAAGCAGTAGCACGCCGGTTATTGATAGCCCCTTCATTATGGTTTTTAAAAAAAATGTTTTATAACTAGTATATTGTGGTTGCATTAAAGCTTGCCCAGCTGGTTATGATAGCCCATTCATAATGGGTTTTTTATGGAAATATTTTATAATTAGTATATTGTGGTTTGCAATAGTGTATAATATATAATTATGTCAACTAAATAATAAAGGTGAGAAAGCTGGAGAATGAGGATGAGTGAGTAGATGAATGAATTAAAATATTAATACCAATCATATTTGACTATGGTTTATTATTGTTAGTCAAGTTTAATATTCTTTTTATTTTAATATGGTTGATTATGTCTAGCCAAAGTTCATTATCTTTGAATATGGTTAACTTTATTCAACTATTTGGTTTATATTGATTGACTATAGTTGTGTATGGATGACTATCATTCATAGTGGCTGATAAAAGTTGTTTTTTTAACATGTTTGACTATGGTTGGCATTGCTACTTATAGTTGATTATGATTGACCCCAGAACAACCTTGGTTGACTAAGCTTGATTGACGAAACTTGATAATAGTTGACTTTGATTGGATATTGACTAGGAGATATCTAAAAATTAGATGATTTGGAGGGACCCCGTTTTTCCTAGACTCTCACCTCCCAATTTTGATGGTAGAAATGCATTCAGCACCCTCAAAAACCTAATTTTTTTAAAATTGTGCTCGAAAAATAAGCCTACTCCGACCCAAATCTTAGAGTTTTTAGACTGTGTATTAACTATGGTCCATTGTGGTTAACTATGGTTAAGTATGTTTGAATTTGGCTAACCATGTTTGACCATTTCTTACTACTATTGGCCACTTTTTATTTGACTATGGTTGACCATGTTTATCAATGGTATTTAGTTTGGTTGCACATTTCCAATTTTATAATTAATTGTGTTTAGCTATAGTTGACCATGTTTAGTAATGGCTTAAGCACGATTATGTATCAATGACTAGAGTTGACAATGTTACATAGCATGTTTCTCTATGGTTGACCACATTTTACCATGGTTGATCTTGTTTAATAATGATTAACTATTAATAACCATGTTTTGTTATTGTTGACCATGTTTTCCCATGTTGATTATGGTTGTCCATATTTGATGAAGATTGATTATAATTTCCCATGTATGACTATGGTTAAGTATGGTTGAGGTTGTTAGACAATTCTTGACTATGGTTGATTTTGGTTGACCATTATGGACTATGGTTGAATTAGGGCTTAATTCCCTTGGTTACCCCATTGACCATGTTATACAA
>LPNX010074006.1:182901-345478 GCA_001517045.1 Pseudotsuga menziesii | reverse complement strand
TGTCAGGCTCGGGTTGATGTATTTTTTGGTAGCATGATGTTGTTTTTGAAAACTAGGATTGCATCTTAAAGGTCCATCATCTTCTTGCACTGACCCAATCCAAATGTCTTTGCAGTGGTCCTACTCATGACACTTATATCCCACTCAAAGGCCTACATAGAACCCCTACAAATGATTGATGTGATGGTACAAGGAATCATTTAAGGCTCTTAATTTTTTGAAGATTAAAAAATATCCCTAAGGTGGTTGTTTTCCTTCCTCGACCATGTTCATTCCCTTGCAACCCATCTTCAATGTGAAAAATCTCTTCATGCCATCTATATCCAACCTTAATTCCCAATACCCACAAGAGATTTTTTTTATGGTTTGCAAGTGTTGTTTATGGTGATTGAGCCCAAGAAGTTGCATTTAAGGCATAAGGCCCATTATTTTTCCTCTTATGCCATTGGTTATACCTTTAGACACATTCACATTGCACATCAAATGTATTAATGGCATGTAGAGCACCCTTCGAGGGGATTATTAACTAATAGAGGTCATATGTGGAGATTTGAGGGCATGTCAATGGTGCTTGATCGTAGGAAACTATATTTAATGTTTGATGATAATTATTCCCTACCCCAACCAATGTCTAGGGCCTTAGGATGTTTTTGTCCTACCATGACTATGGCTAAGGCCTTGAGACCCATTCATAGTGTGTGAAACATATTAATGGAACCCATATCCAGTGCCTAATGAAAAGACCCCCTATCAAGGGACCTTTTGTTGCTATGTTTATATTTTGTTGATGGAACTTGAGCTCAAGAAGGTTTGGTTAGGTGTTAAATCCCTTGCTTACCCCATTGACCATGAGGCACGATGCAATACTGTTTCCAGTGGATAAAATCTAGCGATAATGCATGCATCCTACTCAAAGTATCAATGTAATACCTGTAGTTTTAACTTGGATTGTATTAAATCAAAATAATGTAATGGTGTAAATATGCCAGTACGAATTCCTAGTGCATAGCTCAAGGTCAAGGATTGACTAGTGAATGGCTAGTCATGAAATATGGTATGAATATTTTTGTATGGACCATGTGGTTGGCTTATCATTCTAAGTCAAATGCTATGTAAATATTAAGTGTAAAATTCAATAAAATGATAGAAGGAAGAAATACCATTGAAGCCATCATGAACTGACCAACTTAAAATAATGTAATAGATGTGAGGTCTTTTATGGGTCTTGTTGGTTATTATAGAAGGTTTATTGAAGGATTGTCCAAGGTTCCACACCTGATCACTTATTTGCAAAAGAAGAGAATAAAATTGGAATGGGCACATAAATGTGAAGAAATATTCTAGTTGTTGAAGAATCTTCTCATAAGTGCTCCAATTATGAAAATTGTAGATCCAGAAAATGACTTTTTGGTGTGTACAAATGCATGTAAATAGGGACTTCGAGGAGTTCGTATGCAAGACAATCATGTGGTGTGTTATGAGTCTAGAAAATTGAAATAACATGAAAAGAATTATGCCACCCATTATCTGGAGTGTGGAGCCATGGTGCATGCTTGAAAAATGTAGAGGCACTATTTAATGGGTATAAATTTTGAACTTAGGACAGACTACTATGGCCTGAAATATTTGTTTGGGAAACCAACATTAAATGTCATGCAAGCTATATGGATGGAATTTTGATGTGAAATTTATTTTGAAATCAAACACATAAAAGCGAAAGAGAATAAATTGGTTGGTGCACTTAGTATAAAGTTGCATGAAGTGCATGTGGAAACCAGCAGTACTTTCCATTTATATTTAAGGCAACATATTGTTAATTCTCTTGGTGAAGATAAATTGTATGTGCAAATAAAAATAAATTACACCATATTTTAAAAAATAGGTATGGTGGTTATCATTTGGAAGAATATGGATTTCTTATTTATAAAAACATAAATTATATTCCAAATGTGGCACACTTGAGGAGAATTGTTATGGATGAAATCCATAAAATGTCATATTTTGGTCACCTAGGATAACATAAAACAATCACACAGCCAGGAAACAATATTTTGTTCGAGGATGAAAAAGGATATTGCCGATTATATCTCAAGATGTATGAAATTCCAACAAATTAAAGTTGAACATCGACACCCAACATGTTTGTTGCATCCTTTAGCAATTCTATAATGGGAAAGGGAAATAATTTCCATGGATTTTACTATAGGTTTTCCAATGACTGTGAGACAACATGATTGCATCATGGTTGTGGTGGATAAATTGCCAAAAGCAACACATTTTGTACCAATTAAATCCACAAATAAAACATATTCCATTGCAAATATTTTTGTGATAAAATTTCCAAATTGGATAGGACGTTTCCAAAGGAAATCATTTCAGACAGGGATACCAAATTTACTTCAAATTTCTGGAAAAGTCTTTTTGAATGTTTGGGTACATAGCTGAACTTTAGCGCTTCCTACCACCCACAAATAGATGGGAAAACACAAAGAGTAAATCAAGTTCTTAAAGACATAATTCAAATGTATGCGATGGAAAAAAATGCAAGTGGAAAGATTATCTACACTTGATGGAGTTTGCATATAAAAATGGGAAACACGATTTGTTAGGCATGAGTCCATTTGACAATTTCTATGGAAGAAAGTGCAGGATACCAATGACATAGGATAATCCAATAAATATAATTGTACTTGGGATCAAATGACTTAAAGAAATGGAACGAGAGGTTGCAAAAAAAAGACAAAAATTAAAGGCAACCCAAGATGCACATAAAATCTATGCAAATACGCACAAAGTGCATAGAGAATTTAGTGTTGGGGATCATTTTTACCTTAGAGTGAGGCCATGGAAGAGTTACTTGAAGCTTGGAAATTGTGTTAAGTTTCCCCCAAGATAATGTGGGGCATTTGAATTGCTTAAAAGGATATGGTCATTTTCATATAGAATTGCATTTTTTGCTAACACTAGCACTCATAATGTTTTACACGTTTCTTTGCTTAAGAAATATGTACATGATCCTAACCATGTGATTGATTGGAAATTGATTCAGGTGGAATCCAAGGGAGAGTTCCAAACTGAGAAACTATGCATCCTAGACACGAAGGTAACATTGCTCCGAAGCTGGCTCGTCACGTAGGTACAGGTAAAATGGAACGATTTTGGTCTTGATGAGGCTACATGGGAGTTGGAGGATTCCGTGAAAGAGGTATACCCATTTTTGTTCTAATTTTAAGGAATGTAGTACCCCCAATTTTGACTTGGAATGTATTTAATCAAACTTATGTAAATGATGTAAATATGCTAATATGGATTCCTAGTGCAGATCTCAAGGCCAAGGTCGTACTAGTGAATGGCTAGGCATGTATAATGTAAATATTTTTATTGGACCATATGATTGGCTTATCATGTCAATTCAAAATGTATGTAAATATTATGTTGAAAATAATAAAATGGTCAAAGATGGTTATGTAAAGAGAACTAGAGGGTGTTAAGAATAAAATTAACACCCTTGAGAGTGATGGTCTGAAAACATATTTTTATTTCACCCAAAACATGAAGATTGGAATTTTAAAACAATTGAGAGCTTTAATCTCTGATCTGACCACCGCTTCCACAAAGGAAGAAATGTTTGAAGACAACGTTTACTCTAGAGAGGCCAATTCCATGACCAATTAAGGGCCAAAACCCAGTTTCCATAACTCATATAGTGGAAAAAATACCCAACATGTGTATTAATTTTCTTGAAAATCCTAAAAAATCAAGTTAAAATGCCTAAAAAAACTATGGAAACTGGTTTTCTTATGAAAATAATAAAGAAATATGAAAAAGTTTCATACCACATTCATGTTTATTAACTAGGTGCACAAATCCCAATGCTATATAAGGAAGGGATATGAGGTGAATTAAAGGACATAAAGTGAGAGCAAAGGCATGCTGGAGGATATGAAGGATAGAAATGGCTTTTCTACTACAAATACTTTTGGGTATTAAGGGCATGGATGGAAGATGAGTAAGTCTAATAAAAGGAAAATGAATGCACCTTCAAGGATTGTAAGTATTTCCTTATTTGCATCTAATATGAATCAATTTAGTTTTCCCCCAATTCTTGTTCAATGTTTTCCCTCGAAGTTTTATTTTGAATTTGAATTGGTAGGAAACTAGATATAGATTGAATTTCTTAAAGATTATTTGGTAGGATAGTAGGAAGGACGTTTTGAGGTTATATTTGCATGTGTGAAGGATATTCAAATGGATGCAAGATCATCTATCAATAAAATACATCAAACTTAAAGGCCACAAGAGGTATTCACCTCTCTTCCTCCCCTTCTCAAACTCCATGAAAGAAATTAAAAGATCTTAGGTTAATTCTGATAATTGGTTTGTATCTCTGTCAATTGGGCTTCACCCACGCCATAGAAATAGGAGAGTAAGAAACAAATTCAGTTGTAGAAACTCCATTAATGGATTGGTGACTACACTAGGGAACTTGGGTTTTAATTCTTGATTTCTTGATTTTTTCCTCATTTTTGGGTATTTCTTTCCTCTAGATGTTTTTATTAATGCTTAATATATGTCATTAGACACCTTAAATCATATTAGGAGTCTACAACCGACACAGATCTACCTTTAAAACATCAAATTCAAGTGAATTTGGACCAGAACTGCAAATTTCTTGCTTTAAGCTTGTTGACGCTCCTGGTTATCTTACACAGAGCGTCATCCCATTCTGAATCCCTTTAGACCTTACCAAGGTGATTTGATGACACTTTGTGTGTCAAGACAACAAAGTGTCTCCCATAGAAGGAGAAAGCCACGATTTCTTGAAATTTTTCAACATAGAATCTTCAGGTTTTTACCATTTTGGTTGGTTTTTTTCTGAAGTATATGGATTAGGAATCCTCTAACAAATATTTTAGAGATTAATTTCATCTAATTTGATTAATATTTGAGTACCTTTTAAATGTTTTAAATATTTGTATGCATTTAGCTTGAAAATCATTGTTCACTATTTTAGGCCTTTAATTTGGGGTGAAAATAGACTTTGCAGACCTTAAGATGACAACCAAAGACCTGTTGGGACCTGTTAGAAGCAAGATTGAGAGAATTTGGAAGGATTTCATTTGAATTTAGGAGGCTTTGAATATTCTTTAAGAAATCTCGAAATATCACGTTCACTAGTAATTTTTGAGTTTTTGTTCAAATTTTATTTTAAATGTTGCTTAGATATGAGTGCATTAGATGTTTTTTGCATTTGGATCCTTTATTTCAATGTTATTGGATGATATTTTGACTAATTTGGTACCTTTAAATCATTGTTTGCAAAGAAAAATTATCCAAGAATGTAGAACATCACATGTTTTTTAAATTCATGAACCTTAGGCCTTTTGATTTTGAAACTACATATACTTGTTGATCAAATAAAACCTTTGAAATCATAGTTAAGAAACAATTAGAACCATCAATTAAATCAAATTCACAAAAAAATTAAAAATTTTGGAACTCTCGCTTAAGCTAAATTAAAAAAACAACTCCTACACATAAAAAAATGGCTTGAACAAGTAAAATTTTCTCTTGGATAGATTAATTTGAATTTATTAAAGGTAAAATTAGAGGAGTTTGTTTGTCATTATCAAAATTCTTGTTATAAGTTATGTTCGACCCCTATGTCTCCTCTTCACTCACACTTTTGGGTGATCTTGTGAACGAGAAATAGGGATCTCAAGTGTAATAGTCTCGTATTAATTTGAGTAGAATCCTGAGCTCTGCATATCCTCTTCACTCACAATTTCGAGTGATCTTGTGAACAAGAGAAATGGATCTCAAGTGTAATAATGCAGATTTTTTTGTTGAAGCATATATTTTCTGAGCTCTGCGTATCCTCTTCACTTGTACTTTCGGGTGGTCCTGTGAATGAGAAACATAGATATCAAGTGTAATAGTTTTTTCTCATAGAATTCTAAAGGGCTCTACTTATCCTCTTCACTTGCACTTTCAGGCGATCTTGTGAATGAAAAACAGAGATCCCCTGTGTAAATATTTGAAAGCATTTTTATGTTGAGTTAATTGTTAAACAAACCTTAAAAGTTTACTAATAATTCAAAGAAAGACAAATTGCTTCAAAAACTTCAAAGACTCATTATTTTTTTTTTGCATCACCTTTTTCAGGCCATTGAACATTCTACTTGATTTAGGGACACTTAGTTTCAAACATTCAAAAAGTTGGAAACACGTGCATGTTTGAAATATTATCAAAGAAACCTCTTACCTTTCTTTTAGTGTAATAAATTTATTGAATTAAAGGATATATTTAAGAGCATTTATGCATTGGATTGGTTAAATATTGTGAGTCAAAACACCATAAGTTTCACCATCACTCCTTGAAACTAAGAAAATTACCTTTACAATCAACGCTTATAATAAAATAAATCAAGATTCTATTTTTGATATCACCAATAAGATCAGGCTAAGGCAATGGATTAGGGTTGAGAGTTAACATTCCAAAGTTTCATAACTCTGAAACTAGTAGTGATTGAAGAGAAATCAAATCCATTAGTATAAAAGAGTGAATAGAAAGAAAGCGCTTCTAACATGAGTGTTAAGCACGAGGTCAATCTGAATTAGTAAGGGTGGTACCCCTCCCTTTTCTTATTTGGTGGTATATGAGAACATTACAATATTCCGAATGTGATAAGTCCTTGGGGTGACATCACTTTATTGAGATATCTAGTCTATGTGAGTTATCCTAAACTGACAATTGTCCTGCCCGGTCATCAATTGTGAAGTGGTAACCATAGTTTATTTTCCTAGGACATCTCACAAGCTATTGTAAGTGGGAAATGCTTGCAATACCTGAGACATACACAAGTTTATTCCATCTCCTTGGGAGGGTGACTAGCGAAGAGCTAACACTTACACCTTTGGTGATTGAAGAACAATGTAATTATTTCTCATACCTTCACTATTTAGTAATTTTCTAGGCCTTATGTCCCTCAGGAACTAGTAGTTTTGGAAGGCTCTCTAAATCCAACTTTTCACTAAACTTCAGTTTTTTGGAAAGAAGTTTGCTTGTTGTTTCCTTATGGAATTTTTAGTGGTGTGGACACTTTTATTTTTGTTGAAGTCTAGATTGCGTAGGATTGTTTGACTACATTTGATACATATTTCAATTAACAAACCAATTCTAAAAACTGAAAGATCAAAGTGGATTATCTCCAGACCTGCTAGTCAAGGCAGCAATGAGGTGAGTTTCCAGAATTTGAAGGCTCTGCTAAAACATTGAGACAAATACATAAACAAAACTTAGGTGACTTTGATACTAAATCGTTTTTAAATTTCAATTAAAAATAATAGAGAAGAACAACATCAACCTAATCCTGAACTATATACATAAACAATTGATAATCTTGCTCCTTTTGAAGTTGAAGCATTAGAATACCATACAATCGGTCCCACTAATGAACCGTTGAATATTTCAAACCCAATAATACTTGTTGTAAGTGAATCACTGGATAACATTATCCCTCTTTTCACATATTTTAATAACATGCAGAATCTACACTCAACCCGTTGTCTTCTTCACAAGCTTAAGGGACCATACCAATGCAATCCCAAATAGTTGTTGGAGGAGATAATATCTTCGATTCAACCTTAATTTCAATCCCAACAGTTAACATGTATGTCACTCGCATAAGGTCATCTGACACTTCAGTTCCAATTGGTACAGTTCTAGGTTCCAATCCTTGAAGTACATCTACTTCATCTACATGTATCCCTGCTAGAGGGTGTGCCTTACCAAACATGGGTTTTCCATATGGTGGGGTGTATCAATGTCAAAACATATAAGGAGTTAATTAATGTAAATCATTTTGGCTTACCCAATACTTGTCCAATTTCCACTTCTAGAAGAAACCTTACACCATGGAATGGTAATATTCCTAGTGGAAATAATGGATCCTGGAACAAAAATTCCAATTGGAGTAGTCCTCCAAAAATGAATGGAAATGTACCGAGGGGTTATCCTCCTACTAATCCTAGAATAATTTCTAGGGGAAACCCTACACTCACACTATGCCAGGGGGCATTCCACCTATCAATCATGATTCCACATGAGAGTGTTCAGGGTCTAGGAGATAACCAATATTATGGGAGCATACCCCCACAAGGGGGCAATTCAACTTGGAATGCTTCTCAAGTGCAAGGATAATGTCCATGGAATGGATAATTCCTAGGAAACTATCAAAGGGGGGATTCACCTTTCAATACCATCCTGTAATGGAATGGACAAGCTCTTGGGAATAATCAATATATTTGGGGTCTTCCTTTTCAAGTCGAAAATCCACCTCAAAACGCTAATCAAACCCAAGGACACCGGAACCATCAATCTCCACTTGTGTACCAAACATCAATGATGGCACCTATCAGATCACTGTTTCTAGCCACATTGAATCTACCATATTTATCCCGGTTAACCAATGATCCTATTCTACATTTGAATGGGTGGCCAACCATACCAACAAAGATTTCTTAGGACATACCAAAATTTGATGGATGACCAGGGGATGATCCATCAAATAACATGATGACATTTCATTTATGGTGTTCATCCAATTCTATAGATGATGATAGTATTAGGTTGCAGTTGTTTTAGTGGAACCTCATGGGAACTGTTGTAAAATGGTACATAAAATAGCCTCATAATACATTCACGTATTTTTCATCTTTAGCCATGGTGATTTTGACACACTTTCAATTACCTATTTGCTATGAGATGGGTACTGAAATTTTGACTTCACTTAGGAAATCCAGTTCTACTCACATATCTAATCATATACATGAGTGGAGGAGACATTGAAGGATTATTAAAGCATAAATCCCAGATCAATTCTTAGCAGAATGGTTTGTGAAATCATTATTGCCTACTCTTTCCAAAGATGTAGCCATGTCAAGAGCCATGACAAAAGAAAAACTCATTCATATTTCCCAATAGATGGATTTGATATATTCACAATCAAGAACACTTTATGATTTAATACCTCATGCTATGATATTTGTCTCTCATCCAAGAAGGCCACCAAAAGGACCTCATGTTGATGGTGTGATTTTTTATGTCAGTCAAATTGATCAGTTTACCTAGAAAATGGGACAATTATCTATTCAAACTTTGCAACCTAGAGCTGGCTAGGAAAACCGACAACCAAATAATCCTACCCAAACTTCAGGGATCCTCACAGCCCAAGCCACGGACCAAAAAAGAAGAAACAAAAGAAAAAGGAAAATTCTAATTCTGGGGAAGGAGATGCTCCTACGATGAATAACCAATCGGAATGCAATCACGAGAAATGAAAAACAAGTATCCTTTCAAGATTTATCATGGAGATCATCCTACTCACATATGTCCTTATATGGATGACATTCATTGTATGCTATCTTGATGCAGTAGGACACACAAACCTATTGTATTGACTCAACCTTTTCCGCAACCATAGCATATGGTTGTGGCAGCTCTAGTACCTCCACAAGGGAGAAACCAACCAAACGTTATGCAAGGGGGAAAGCCACCCATTTTGAACATCTTTAGGTTAGACCATGAGGTTAATGTTCAAATAAGGGCTCATTCTTATGATACACCACCTAGTGTAATGCAAGAGAAGCTCAACACTATAGTATAGTGGAAGACATAGCTCAAGCACCTTGTTCCATGTCAATCTTGGAGGCATTAAAAAATTGTCTAACTCGTAGAAAAGAAATGATTGTTTTCCATTGGCGCAATTGATATGAATGATACTAGTTTGATCACTTTCGATTTAGGACAGTCAACACTGGTAGGCTTCCATCACATATCGCTTTTCAGATTAAAGTGGTATCACATGGGATGAATATTTTTTGAAATGTTATAGACAAAGGAGCCTCTACTTGTGTCATGTCATTGGGATGTTGGAAATCATTAGGATCACCCACTTTAACACCATCCCACATAATACTCAAATCATTTGATGGACACTTGCTTCCACCTCACAAGCTTATTACGGCTTGCCTAATTGAATTGGGAGGTAAAATAGTTTAGGTTGATGTTGAAGTAGTGGATACACCCATATATTACAATATTTTATTGGGACGTAGTTGGATACATGCAACGGCAATGGTAGTATCTTCAGTATTCTGAGTGATTCGGTTCCCCCACCAAGGGAATATTGTTACAATTGATCAATTAGATTACTGCACACCTACAACTGATATCCACTCAAATGTACCTTTTGTGTGGGATTATAAAACAATGGTTCAATATGTTAGACTAGGGATGTTTAAATATTATTCCCTCATGGGAGCCTTCACAATCCCACCACCAACATCTACCACTCAAACTGCTCAATTTTTCGCCTTTACATCAGAAGTTTACTTTTCGTTAACAATTTTTTCTAAATCCACTACAACAATTGGCTCCACTTCATCAAATGGTACTAAGGTAGAGGAAATCCAAGTTCAATCTAGTGAGGGAAAGGAAATACATCCAGAATAACTTGATGAAATAGTGATTATTACGCCCTTTTCTATTGTACAATTTTCATATCAAGAAATTCAAATGGATTCAGTGGACTTGGATCAAAATCCCTCTCCAAAGGAGGAATATGATCCATACATATCTCATGTATGGGCTATCAATACTCCCCGCACTCATAACCTCTTAGATCAAACATTTTCATCCGACGAATCTATCCTTGAAGTCATGAACATCTTAGAATGACCCTGGGAGGACATGCACCATCGATCTTCATTTCTTTCTAAGCCGGATTTATTAAAGGTTAAACCTGAATTTTTTTACCTTGATGATGATATGGAAAGATACCAATTCCCTTTCCAAATAGACAATGTGCTTTCAGAAGGAAATTTGGAAAAAAATTCAAAAACCATTGCTATCGATATATGCATTAAGCATGGCATTGTCGAAAATATCAATATAGGTGCCAATTTCTCTCCGGAGAAAACACACAATATACTACTCCATTCAAAGAGTTTCATGATGTGTTTGCTTGGTCATATGAAGAAATGTCGAGCATCAATCCTAGTATTGTTGAACATGAGATAAAAATATATCCAAATGTTATACCTATACGACAGAAGTTACGTCTAGTAAATCCTAAGAAATCCGCTTCCATAAAAGCATAAGTAGAAAAACTATTAAAATATGGCTTCATTTACCTTGTACCTTTGACTGAATGGGTATATAATCACGTCTCGGTTAATAAAAAATAAGGAACAATCTGAGTCTGTATTGACTATAGGGATTTAAATTTGGATTGTCCCAAAGCTAATTATCCCACGCCCGTCATTGTTTAGATTATAGATGAGTGTTCCGATAAATAAATATTTTCATTTATGGATGGATTCTCCGATTACAATCAATTCAGATTAAGAATGAAGACCAACATAAAAAAAACTTTCATTTTCCCATGGGGCCCTTTTGCGTATCGAAAAATTCCTTTTGGCCTTAAAAACGTCCGGGGTACTTTTAAAGAGCCTTGTCATATGCATTCCATAATATTAAGAAAATAGTTGAGGTTAATCTCCATGACTTGACAACCAAATATAGGTGAAGAGCTGAACATTGTGCACACTTACGTGCTATTTTCATTTGATGTCACCTATATAACATTATATTGAATCCACATAAATGCATATTTTGCGTGGAGTCTGAGATATTTTTTGGTTTCCTTGTATCCAAGAATGGGATAATGGTAGATCCCCTTAAGGTTGAGGCTATATTACAGTTTCCCTCCTAAAAAAAATAGACAGCTTCAAATCCTATAAGGAAAAGCAACCTTCTTAAGAGGATTCATTGTGAATTATGATGAAATTTAAAAAGGTTTCATGTGGCTCTTAAAACAAGATACATCATTCATTTGGGATGACCAAGATAACCACTATTTTGATGCATTAAAACAAGACCTAGTGTCAACCTTGGTGCTTAATCCTCCGGACTATACTAGATACTTTTTGCTATATTTGGAATCCACCAAATCCAATTTAAGGATGGTTTTGGTCCAAGAGGATGATTCATCTTGAGAACATGTCGTATATTATCTTAGTAAGGGCCTTGTCGGCCCTGAATTCAGATATTCCGAGTTAGAGAAGCTAGTCGTGGTAGCATTTATGTTGTCCAAAGACTTAGACATAATATACTTCCATGAAAAACAATTATCATGGCTGAAATGAACCTCATGAAACACATTTTGCCTCATAGAGTCATCGAGGGAAAGTATTCAAAATGGATGGTAATTTTGAAAGAATTTGATCTTGAATTCGTAAACGGTAAATATAAGAAGTCATTAAAATTTGTGGAACTAGTGTTTGAGTTACCTGGAAATAAAGAGAAAATGATAGAAGAAGAGTCTTGGGAAGATGAACATTTATTTCTCATTGTCACTACAGATACTTGGTATGGAACATTGATTATACATCTCCAAACTCAAAGGATTAATGCTCATATTTCTAGCATTGAACGACGTCATATCAGACATCAAGGATGAAGATACCTCATCATTAGGGATAATTTGTACCGGAGAGGAATATATTTAATTTTAAGCCGTTTTTTAGTACATGAAGAATCAAACAAAGTATTGAATAATTTCCATGCAGGAGCATGTGGTGGTCATCTTTCTGGGTGGGAAACTGCTCAGAAAATAATGTGTGCATGATACTTTTGGCCCATGATATTTAAAGATTTTGTTAATGCCATTAAAAAGTTTCATCCTTTCTAGATAAATACGAGGAAAATGTGTGCACATCCTGCTCCATTACACCCTATGGTAACTGTGGGTTCATTTCAAAATGGGCCATTGATTACATGACAATCAACCCACCTTCAACTAATGGACACCACTACATCATAGTAGTAGTGTATTAATTCACAAAGTGGGATGAGGCAATGCCTACATTCAACAACACGATAAAAACTGCAGCATATTTTCTATTCATTCATGTGATAACTAGGCTCGTTGTACCCAAAGAGATCATCACAGATAATGGTATCCATTTTAGGAATTCCTTCATGGATGAACTTACGACCAAGTTAGGATTACAACATTTTTTTTCCTTGCCATATTACCCCCATTGTAAGAGTCAAGTAGAAGCCATCAACAAGGTTTTGAAGACCATGTTGCAACGAATGGTTAATAAGAACAAAACTAACTAGAATTTGATGTTGTTCTTTGCTCTCTGAGCGTACTGTACCTCATCTAAAACTATGACTGGTTTCACTCCTTTCTAGTTGGTTTATGGAAAAGAATTTTTGTTGTTGATTGAATGTGAGATCCCATCATTAAAACTAGCTATCGAAATCCTACCTAACACCTCTATAGAAGAAGAGAGACTCCTCAATCTTCATTCTCTTGATGAAACTAGAAGAGAGGCATCTTTAAACGTAGAAGCACACAAGAAAAGAGTCAAATCCAAATATGACAAAGTTGCCTGTTGTCGAGTATTTTTAGAAGGTGATATCGTTTTAGTTTATGACCAAGACAAAGATAAAATAGGAAAAGGGAAATTTGTACCTAAATTGTTTGGCCCACTTATTATCAAAACTATGTTAAAAAGAGGAGCATATGAGTTAGTTAATTATGATGGGAAACCCTTGCCGAAGACTATAAATGGTCTCTATCTAGAGAATCACTTTACGTAGGCATTGATGCCCCGCATCATTTGTTGTATTATGTTGTATTTTATGTATAGACTTTTGTACAATAGTTATTTTTTGCACACACTTATCTTGCTTGGTATTTTTACTTAGTAGATGACATTAGAAACTTTAACTTATTTGGGATATGCGGACGATGCCAGCCATGGATCTCAGATCATTGCTTGCATCGCATGGTAATATTCACACTTGAAAATCAAGTTCTTAGTTCAGGATGCTCTTTCCTTGAACCTGTGACAAATAAAGTTGTAGAGTATAGTGCAGCCATTGAGATCATAGTCAAGGATAACACCCTTGGAATCTAATGAATTATTGTTAAACTAGACTCGCAACTTGTTGTATCTCAGTTAAACTGACAGTATCAGGTTTGTGATCCTATACTGTTTAGAAAGTTTCTATGGGTACGTCTTCTAGAACATAATTTTGATATCATTGAGTACATTCATGTTCCTAGAAGTTTGAATAGTCTAGTTGATTCTTTAGCTAACTACATACTTGATTGACATATTTGTCATACATAATCATGATAAAGAAAGCATGGAAATTTAATTCATGGTACTGCGGTAATTGAGAAAATCATTTAAAGAATAATTAAAAGCCAAAGTAACATTATTTTGTATAGATTAAGACTAATTACATCATAACCCAAAAAGTGTGTTTAAGTTCGGGACATTTTGGTTGTAACTTTGCACATAGCAAAAAGAGCAGTATACACACTTTCTCCTTTTTTACTTTTCTTCAAAATAAAAAATCCAAACATTTCATAAAAATTTGGAATATATAGAACATTAAAAAACACATACGAATTGTTTTGACTTCCCGATCCATCATGAAGACTCACCTACAACTAGAAGATTACTGAATAATGGTCATGGCTTCTAAAATACATCCTTGAAGGAGGTGATTCCTAGAAAAAATGGTAAAAAATTAGTATTCTACATATCTTTGTTATATCCATTTGAATTCTAGGATAATGCACACTCATTTCTAATATTTGATATATTAAATGCACATATTGAGCCTATTATTTGACTAAATAGTTGGGTTAGGATTACTTTTACAGGATTTTGGAGAATTTGACGTATTCAAACAATTTGATTCAGGTTGTTGAAGATAGAACACGATTCATGGTGTTTTATGATTTTGGTATTTTTTTCGCAAGAATCAGTCTGAAATAAAATTGCATTACCTCTGTCCTACTTAGCCATGATTCCATATTGGATAAAACACGCAGTTACTTGGTTTTATTTCACTATCCATCAACACATAATCATGCTTTAAATAACCTACATATGGAGGGAACATCCGAAAGAGTGTACACAACTAGCTCACTCTGTGTTTGTAGTATGTATCATTTCCTTGTCCTGACCCATGCCCTTGAAACATAGGTGTAATCCCATGCAACACTTATTCCCTCTTATGCACTATAACATTCTTTTTTTCTTCTTTGGTCTAATAAATGAAAAAACACTAAAAATTAAAAAGTACAAAAATCCAAAAAAATGAAGATTATTGAATCTATTCATATTTGAGCATGGAGAAAATGGACTCAATATCCAGTCCTTGTCGCCCTTGAACACGTCATACATCCCTATATCATTTATGAGTGCACAATTTACATTTTCCTTAGGAAACTATACAAGTAATTTGAACAGATCTCCATTGATAGGTTATCCTTCCTATCATCTATGGAGCATTCGTTAATTCATATAGAATTGGAGAATTTCACAATGGTTGGTTACTCAAGCCTTATATTTCCAAGTGTCACTATGTGTTCAAGGGAAGTTAAATAATATTGGTCATTCCTTAAATATTCATGATCAATCATTTCGGCCTTCCTTGTGTCAGTATATAGTGTTCGATCTCACATATCTACAAAATTATATCATCCTATTGATATTAGTTTCGTGTCAGTTGATGTGGGATGCATTAATGACCTCCTCCTAGCGTATCTATTCCCATTGGCACCAAATCATCATCTAGAAAGTGGATCTAGGAACCCAAAGAGTATCTTGGATCATGCAATCATTAGTGGCAAGTTTGCTCGCAAATGCTAGTGGGTATACAACAATGACCCTAGATCATTTGATTCTACAAGTGTTCAACTTTAGGACATATTTTCATACTTGTAATTTTGTACTCAAGTACCTTGGATTCCATCATCATTATTGGTGGGCCTCCTCGCATTTGTTAACGATATACATCAATAACCAATAATGAGATGGTGTTTAATTATGCTCGACATCAACACATTTATTCACATGGTATAAAGTCGTAATATCGTTGGTTTATATTGAAGACCTTGGGAAATATAGTTGTATTAGTCATCGATGCACTTCTCGAGTTCTGCAAGATTAAACTTCCATGTCAAAGTACCATGAAGACTTGGATATTTTTCACTCATCAAAAGTGCATGTACACATTTTTGTAATATTTTCTTTTGACATGGATTCCATATGTATTGTTTGTGGCAATGCCTGTTTATTGCTGAGCATGGATATACCAACCTCAAGAATATATTGTATATTTGGGTTATTTCCTTGTTTGACTTGCATGTTCTTTTCAAACTCTTGCGCTCAAGATCCTACTCCTTAACCATCTTTCCCTCATCACTAAAGAATATCAATATGAAGAGTATCATAATGAAATCAATGTATTTCGGCCCTCAACATAGCTTCAGACCTTACACATTAGGGGGCATTTGTTAACAATAAAATTAACGCCCTTGAGAGTGATGGTATGAAAACATATTTCTATTTCACCCATAAAATGAAGATCAAAATTTTGGAACAATTGAGAGCTTTAATATCTCATCGGACCACTACTTCCACAAAGGAATTATAAACATTTGAAGAAAAATTTTTCTCTAAAGAGGCCAAGTCCATGACCACTTAAGGGCCAAAACCTAGTTTCCATAACTCATACAACGGAAATAATACCTAAATTGCATATTAATTGTCCTGAAAATTCTGAAAAATCAAGTTAAAGGCCTGAAAAAAACTATGGAAAGTGGTTTTTTGACGAAAATAATAAAAATTTATGAAAAGGTTTAGTCCCACATTCATGTTTAGTAATGTTAATATTCTATATGCTAGATAGATATCATTAGTATTCAATTCAATTTCACAACAATAACAAATGCAGGATCACTGAAAGAAACACAACTACAAGATAGACACAGATTTATCCTGGGAACTCCTCTAGGGGAAGAAAACCCTGTAAAACTTCCTCTATATAGATGTATCAAAAGTATAAAGATAAAACCCCAAATAGGTGCTCCTTCTCCTTGCATATGTATCTCTCTCTCCCCTATGCACTATACACAAGTGTGTGTGTGTTTCAAATCTGGAACACACCTCCTCTATTTATACTCTGTCTCCCACTTGAATTTTTCCCTAAATGGTCAGCCCCAACAAACTTACTGGGCCGACTTCACCTAGGAAGACACAAAACAATATAATATTATATTTTGGACAGTTCTATTGACCCTATAGGATAGGATATAGATAATGATCTCCTAATGATACTTTTTGAGAGTTCTTCTCTTCAAGTTTTGACAAAGTGTTCTTTTTTCTTGTCATGTGCTTTGAAGCACCACTATCAATAAGTGAAGTTTCTTTTCCAGGTGTCACAGACCTAGAGAGTGCATATAATAATGCATACTCTTCTGCATCTTCTTATTTTTCTTTTTTTATTTGAGGTCCTTCTTCCTCCTCTTCTTATTCATCTTTAGCTAGGTGTGCATGATGTCTTTTGTTGTTCTTATTTTATTCTTCCTTCTTCAATGGATAATTTCTTGCAATGTGTCTTATCTTGTGACAATAGAAACATTGAAAGTTGGAGTATTCTTTCCTCTGATGGTTTCCTCTTGCCCTTTGGAACCTATTGGGAGGTCGAGACTCCTTGTCGCTTTCCTTCCTGAAGTTAGATTGACTTCTTCCTCTTTTGGTATGGGTGGCTAGGGATTTATCATATTCTTTAAGTACAACTTCTCTATTGGCTACTCTAGCCTCCTCTTGGATGCAATCTTCCCATACAGTGTCGAACTTCATTCTTTCCTTTCTGGCACACATAGTCTATATGAATGAATCCTAAGGTATAGTGATACCATTGAGAGCAGTCATAACTAGTTAATCTTCATCAAGGGAGTCTCCAATGGATTCTAGTTTCTCCTTGAACTATGAGACCCTTGTGAAGTAGTCTTGATTGGATTCTCCTTAGTTCATCTTGGTACTCTTCAATTGAGCTCTCAAATTAATATTTCTATTGATGTTACTTCCTTCATACATTATGGATAGGTCATCATACATCTTCTTTGAGGTCTCTTTGGATGACACTTGAGGAATCAAGTGATCTTTGATAGAATCGACAATATCCTCATTGCCCTAATATGGTCCTTCGTGTGCTTCTCCTTAGCTTCATCCTCTTTAGGTTCTGCAACTTTTCCTTTGATGTATTTGTCAAGGTAATTCTTTCTAAGAATGAGACCAATCTTATATTTCCATGCTTCGAAATTCTCTATGCCTTCTAGCTTGTCCTCAAGCTTAGTGCTTGGGGCCATATTATCTAGGAGGTCACTAAAAAGTGAAATTTCTTAGAATGAAGAACTAACCTTAACAGGAGATGTTCTTGATTTAGGAGAGTTGATTGGTACACTTGGATTCTAGAGATTCCAAATATTCACCTCTCAAAATTGACTTGTGAGATTCTAATTTGCAGTTTTTTGGTTTTCTAGTTTTCTACAGTTTTTTGGTCCAAAGCCAAAATAGGGTTTGCCTTTTCCGTAGATATACCCACTCAAAAATTTTGATCCAGAGATCAATAGATGCGCTCTAGGGAGGCTCAAATTTTGATGCAATCATATATCCAAAATTCTAACTTTGATAAAAACCCTAATTTCTTGTTGGAGGGAGAGGCGAGAGAGTTTCACCTTGTGAAAGTTGTTCTATCCAGGCTAGCTATGATACCACATTAAGATTCCATACACGATTTAGATATCATTAGTATTCAATTAAATTTCACAACAATAGAATATGTAAGATCACTGAAAGAAACACAATCACAATATAGACATAGATTTATCCTAGGAAACCCTCTAGGGGAAGAAAACCCAACAAAATTTCCTCTATATAGATGTATCAAAAGTACAAAGATAAAACCCTAAATAGGTGCTCCTTCTCCTTGCAAATCTCTCTCTCTCTATCTCTCTCTCTCCTATGCGCTATACACAAGTGTGTGTGTGTTTCAAATGAGGAACACGCCTCCTCTATTTATACTCTATCTTCCACTTGACTTTTTCCCTAACAGGTTGGCCCCAACAAACTTACTGGGACGATTTCACCTAGGAAGACACAAAACAATATAATATTATATTCTGGACAGTTCTATTGACTCGACTTACAATGGAGGTTTTACCTCATGACTCTATGATGACCAAATACAATATAATTAACATCCCGATGGAGGAATTAAAATATCTGATATATTACAACAATAAAATACAGTTAGAATATTTTTCGAAGTTACAATATTTCAACAAGTAATTGGTTGCAAAAATCCCAATGCTATATAAGGAAGGGATATGAGGTTAATTAAAGGACATAAAGTGAGAGACAATGCATGCTGGAGGAATTGAAGGCTAGACATGGCTTTTCTACTACAAAGGATCTTGGTAGGAAACTAGATCTAGCCTTAATTTCTTAATGATTGTTTGGTATGATAGTAGGAAGGATGTTTTGTGGTTAGATTTGCAGGTGTGAAGGAGATTTAAAGGGCTGCAAAATCAGCTATCAAGAAACTCCATCAAACTTCAAGGATACAAGAGGTACCCCTTCTCAAACTCCATGAAAGAAATCCTAAGATCTTAGGTTAATTGTGATAATTGGTTTGTATCTCTATCAATTGGGCTTCACCCACCCCAAAGAAATAGGAGAGTAAGACATAGATTCAGCTATAGAAACTCTGCTAACAAAGGGATTATGATTCATCCAAAGGGGAAGAGGAAAGGGGGCCCTATGGGAAACTAAATCATATGTTGTCAAGTGCCAACATTAGAACTCATTTGAAGTTCTGTCATGTGCTTTAAATGATCCAATTACCTTATCTTGACTATTAAAACCAATCATTGAATGTACATGTGAGGCTAGTGGGAACAGTCTCTTCTTTCCGTTATTTAGGCATAGGGGTTGTGACAATTATGTTAGCTGCCATAATTCCTTTATTCTATGGCCAGAAGATACATCAGTTGTATTTTCATGCTTATCTCATATCCCTTCAAGTAAACACTCTTTTGATCATTCTCTCATGCAGATTTCCACACCACGTAGAGCTTTCCTGCTATTGTTCATGTCCATTAGTAGACAGTGTTTAACCCATAAATTCAATTTATAGATAGAGATGCAATTTTGAAGGCATAATAGATGGTTGTAGGTGAGCATAGAGGTTGGGAAAGCTAAGAACCCTTACCCCTTGACTTCTTCTACCTTTGGATGCTTGAGAAGCCATGAATTAATGTTGCAGGAGGTTCTCCAACAACATATAACATAATGGACTCTTACTGCATACACTGGTAAGCACTATAAGGGTTTGATTTCCTGATGGAACTATGGATCAATGAAGGGAAATGCATTCCTTGTGTTTTGTGGGGTTGTTGGAAGGCATGTCATGTCCGTGATGGCTTAGTGATATCCATTTAGAGCTTTAGATGAGCTTCTAGCTGAGAATAGAGACCAAAACAGTTTGTGGGATGAGTGAGATAAGCCTGTAGGTGTTTCCTTCGCTCTGGATGCCTCATATCCCGACATGGACGTGCCCTCTCAACACAAAGAGTATATGTTGGATAGAGTGCCTACAGTTGGGTGGAAAATCTCTCTTACACATCCAATTGCTTGGATCATATTTGTTAAAGATAAATATATTTGATGTGCATAGATATTTATTTATATGCCTATGATAATGATGCTTGTAAGTGCATGCTCTGTGTGTGTGGGTTGAGTTTATTTATGCAATGTGTTTTTATTTACATATCTACACATGCATTTTAGATGTTATAAATCTGTAAGTATGACTATACAATGAAATATAAAGACCTTGATTTAGCTAATGTCCATTCTTATTAGTCAAATTGAAAAATAAAGTTGTTACAATTTTTAAGTTTTTTTTTAATTTCAAAATTATCTTTCAATTTTTTAATATATACATACTTATATAAAATAAATAAATAAAATATTATTAAAAATATTGCTAAAATTAAAATGTGTAATAAAAAATAAATATCAATATCATATTAAAAAAATAAAAATAAAAATATTAATATAAAATGATGATTCATTTAATCTATCAAATCAAAAGTATTGATGTCCTTGTGGAATATCTCTGTATTATATTAAGAAAGTGGATATGGAATATCTTCATAATATATTAAAAATGAAAGATGAAAACCACATTAAATTAAAATACTTTATATTACATTTAATTTGAAAATATTTGTAATATTATCATTATTTATAATTTAATTATAAAAATAAAAAAGTTAAGTGAATTATTTTTAATATATTTATATAATAATAAAATAGAATATAATTAACCACAATAATAACATAATAAAATACAAACTAATTTATTTTTTGTCAAGTTATAGAAAGTCCACAAGAGTGAACTCACGATAGAAAATCCTCATATCATCACGATGATAAATTTTGTATTTGTATATATATGCCAACCTTTCATTGTGTATAACCTGAAAAATCTCACACAGATGTTAAAGTGAGACACTTAGCTGTTAAGTTATTATATATATACAATATCATATTATATGTTGAATTAAATATCTTTACCTTATTTTAATTTTTAACTTTGTTTTAAAATTATTTTCATTTATGTATTTTCTTTCATAAACCAAATTATTGTTATTACATACTAAATACATTACAATTATACAAAAACTTAATTATACTTAAAAAAATAGTTAAATAAAATTAAAATCCATCTCCTAACTTGTTTCATATGATTAATTATAATGTATATGTTTAACTAAAATGTATGAGTGAAAACCAATAATTTCTCATTTTAAATATTTAATTAATTTGGACCTTTTTTCTTTTTCCTAAGCCACTTCTATTTTTAAGATGAATCTTTGCTATTTTAATTGTTTATTTTTTAACACAATGACAAATTATAATACAAAATACAAAAGCTACCTTGTTTTCCAGGTGTAATGTCGCATATTTTGATTAAGCGTGTTTATAAGTCAGACATATTGCACTGCATTTTCTTATTATCTGTTGGACTCGGCTAGAGTGAGTAAACTATGTTATCGACATGTTAGACCTGATTATAGGTTGTTACCATGATTATGATGTTATGATTATGTTTATGTGATTACTATGTTATACTTATCATGAGATTCCTTTATTTCATAACGACAATGTATGTTTAATGGTTGTCCTTGATGAAATATGATATATATGAAGTGGTACGTAGATACCAATCCATGATGTGAATGATTTAATGATTTTATGTGCTGAAAGAAAATGATTATTGAATGCAGATATTGTTACAAAATGTATGGCTTCAAAATACTAATCTGCAGGACTCGGGGGCTATGAGATGGCCAGATACTTGATATGATATGGGGAATAAATCTTAGCAATCGACAGGATAATACGATGACAGAAACCAATAATCTCAATAACAACATAGTGTGATGTTGACAGGGTATAGATCGAGTATGTTGAGAGGGATGGAGGTATTTCCCACCCTATGGTTTTTATGATACCTAAGGTCTTGGGAGGGTTGTGTTGAGTCATGCTCCCCTAGACATGTGATGATGATGGTTAGATGCCTACTAGGAGGGTTTGGGTCCGCTGTTTAGCTAACACTAACACTCTCAGTTTCTATATGGGTCCGGTCGATGAAGTCAACAACACATATTTACTTGCAGAGGAAGGACAGGGAAGATGCAGAAGTAGGATATGATGGGAGGATGTGTTAGCCAGTATTGTGGGGGATTGGGGGTTTTATAAAATTATGTAGTGGTAGTAGGTATCCCTCCCCTGAACGTAACTAATTAATTGATTATTGTAGATCTATGTATAATGATGTTGAATCTTGATTATTTAAACCATTAGATAACGCATATTGATAAAATGATTATGTCAAGTATCTATGACTATTACGTCTGCATTGT
This sequence comes from Pseudotsuga menziesii, assembly GCA_001517045.1. NCBI lineage: Eukaryota > Viridiplantae > Streptophyta > Pinopsida > Pinales > Pinaceae > Pseudotsuga > Pseudotsuga menziesii. The sequence continues at coordinate 322,601 of LPNX010074006.1, read as the reverse complement.
TATTGTTAATTAACAAATAAGCATAGGAAGGATATGCTTACTTATAGCACATATGTGATTCGTGCATCCATTGGCCACACATGTAGACTTTGCATATATACACTAGTATCGTTAGACAATTACCTAGAAGGTTAAATAATTGTGTAAGTTGTTACAAAATAGTAAGTTATTATCTATTGATAATAGAAGTTAAGACTTGTAAAGTTCATTTATTAAACTAGTCAATTAATGTTCCTTAAATTGTACATGAGCACTTCAATAAAATGATTTATTAAGTGTCGCCGGTTGAAATTATTATTAGAAATTGTCGTAAGTAAGCATGAACATTGATCCATATTTGATAATAGAATTGTACAATTGAATTATTAATTACAATTAGTTTTACCCTTAAGGATACTTGTCTAAAGGTGTAAAAGTACTATGTTGGTAATTTGTCACTTAAAAAACTAAACAAACAATTAATGAATGTTGTTATTATTATTGCTATTTATTCAATTATTATTATAAATGATTATTGTTATTTTAAATTATTGTGAAATAAGTAACTTCATAATGCTAGTTAAACTAATTATTTCAATATCGGTATTATTCTACCTCCTTTGATAAGTGGAATAATATTATTATTTTAAACAAATTGTGAGTGAATTGTCCAAATCAAATAATATTACATGAATATTTAAACAGATTTGGAATTTAGATCTTTGTCAAATCGGAATTTTACTAAGTAATCAGACATTGGAATATTTGTTATGTCAAGTCATACTTATTAATTATTATTTTATCATAAAAACATTTAAAACATAAGTGGTAGGTGGATCCGTCAATCAAGAAGAAAAGCCTCATAAATCAACCCAGTAGTGGTCATTCTTAAAAAATAATAAATAATTGAAGTCAGCGTGAAAGAACTAATTTAATAAACATTATTGTTTGAACTAATCGAGAGAAAAACAAGATCTGATAAACATAATAAATATTTAATTATATTGAATAGAGGAAAGGGGATTAATGGGTTTGGGTCTAGAGGAGATAGGGGGAGGCGGTAGCGTAAGGCTGAAGGAAGCATAAGGAAGATGGGTATATAGGAAAGGTTGAGGGGGAGTGGTCGGTGGATCTTCGATGAGGATTTTTGGGGAAAACCTTGTTGAAGAGAGCAAGGGGAAAATTGTTGTTCAGAAAACAGAGCATGGAATATTTTATTGCAATTATTGGTTTGTGGGACCGGGGACTAGGAAGTCTATCAATTTCCTAGCGCCAACAGGATCAGAGTTGGTCAGAAGGATGGTTTATTTAGTTGGTTGCTAATTACTAAGGAGGCTAATTTAGATGGGAACTTGTCGGAGCTACGTGAACTAAGATATCTACTGCACCCTTTCATATATAGGTATGTCAGCTTAATAGTATTATTTTCCTAATTTGAAGCCATATTTAAATGTTTAAATTACTAAGATATTGAATGGAAATTCTAAATTTACACGCATGTTTATGTTTCAGTACTGTATTAACTCTTACACACACACACACATGCACATGTGTGTGTGTGTATTTATATGAATACACATACATATATATACCATGGGGGCATCGCTGAGGGACCAATATGATAACATGTTCATTCATATTTGGGGGTAAACAATCAAAAAATTTCAAACCAATATATGATGCTATATTAAGGGTAAAAGGGATTAATTTTTTTATTATATAAATACCAAATATGTTGGGACCTTTTTTATTGCAAAAATTTGTCATGCCTTTTCCATATGCATGCATAGGGTTTTTTCTAGTTTTGGTGGGTTTGTAGTGTTGGAGGAGGGCACAGATAGGGTTTTTTCTAGTTTTGGTGGGTTTGCAATGTTGGAGGAGGGAACGCATAGGGTTTCTATGGTTTTGGTGGATTTGTAGTGTTGGGGGAGGGCACGCATAGGGTTTTCTAGTTTTGGTGGGTTTGTAGCGTTGCTGGGTTTGGAGCATAGGGTAGCTTTGTTTCTGTTTGTGGTGTGGGAGTGGCATATCCTGGCTCGATTCCCTTATTCCTTAGTGCTACGATGACAAGATCACAACAGAAACTACTTTGGCTCTCGGGTAACCAAATAACATGCACGCATCGTTAGGGATTCCCTGAACCTCGAGTTATTTAGCCAGCAATTCCACATCCGCGTAAGTGGGTGATCCCATCAAATCATGGGTTTGCAGTGTTGGAGGTGAACCACAGGTGAACGCACGTTTTACAGGGGTTTAGGGTAAGTCTGTTAAAGAGTTATTTTATATAGCATTCATCTAGGCATTTATTTTTGTCGTAGTTTAATTGAAATCATAATCAGTGCATGCACTATTTTTGTGCTTAGTTGGTAGCTTGTTGTATTCATACGAATTTTTCATTGTACAATGTATACACACCATTCTGGGGCTAACTAATATTATTGATCATATCTTTCTTCCTTACAGGTCTGTGATTTATAATTCAATATGGATGTAGTGGGTTAGTGGTTGTTGATTGGAACTCGCTACTTGAGTATGGCATCTTTGCAGTCAGGAACATTACTTGTACAAATACCAGAAGACAGTGCTTGATTCCTATGCAGCCTAAATAGATGTGTCACGGGAGGAGAAAATGTGAGTTCTTACTATTTTTGGTTATCTTGGGTTTAGTATGTTTGTTTCCATTTTGATCTAGGGATGTCTCTATAAGTTATGCATTTTTTTGTTGTGTAAAATCCTGCTGACTTTAAGGGTTTCATTTAGTTTATTGCTTGTGATTTCGATGCCATGAGTTAATGTTTAACCATCCTTCTGATTTGTACCACATGCTTGCAATCTCCTTATAGTTGTATTAGAAATAAATTTTGATATGCATGCATATATATTATATATATATCTCTTTCTTTGCTATATGTATACATCATTGTCCCTGTAATTTATGCATATGCATTTTTTTTGTGCAATATTATATAAGGATAAAGTATCCTAAGACCATTTTGGCTTGTTGGACATGTGATAAGCCCCTTTGATGACAAAGGGAAACCATTTATAGTAGGTCAAACAACTTCTCCTCCACAAGAGAAAACCTTAGTCACTAGAACAAATTCAGAATAAATTTGATCTCCTCTAGACTTCATAATACCATGTAAACTTCATGAGGAAACCCTAGACATTTCCAAATTAACACATTCAATTTCTTGGTTCTTACTTACTGAATCCCCACTGCTATCACCTATTTGTCATTTATAAAAACTTACAAAATTTTCAGCATGATTGCTATTATTGCATGCCCTACGTCAACAGGGGTTTGTTTTTCTAGTGTGAGGTATCTTCTATAACATATATACATATGGTGAATCATATCAACTACCTGATATTCTAACATACCATCTAAATTCCATTCATAAATAATGGATTTATGGAATTCTATTCCGTATATAGTCCTACCTTTGTTAATCAAGTCAGGGACATCAGGTCTGGACTGGTGTGCAAGTAATATCTCATAGGAAATATAGGTTTGTGCTTGGCCTTGGAATTATTTTATCATGAAGAACTTCCATACACCACCAATGATAGTGATTTCTTTGTCAGACTTTACTTTGTGGGTCTCTGGTTTCTTCTCAATTTCCATTATTTCTTTCAGAAAATGACTGGGGAACTTTTGAATAGGAGGAAACTTAGAAATTTTCATTTTTGAGGTGCCTATATTTTCTTGTTTAAGATTCTTAGTTCTTTTCTCTATTTTTTTTATTCATTGATTCTATTGTTTCAATATGTTCTGATAGAAATCTTGATTCTCCTATTTGATTGTTTGTTGTATGTTCAATGACCATCTCGATTTTGTCTAGCTTTTGGTCAACTGTTTCTTTCAAATAGTTCACAGATTCTACCATATCATTTGCAGTGACTTGAATGGATTATATATGTTCTTTCTTTGCAATTTGGTTTGATGAAATAGTGAATTTAACTAGACCTTTAAGAGCTATATTGCTCTAGTTTTTTTGCTTGAACACATTTTCTATTGAAGTGTTCTTTCCTTCACCTAGAATGACAATAGGAATGGATCAGGACTTTTGGTCACCTTCCTCTAATTTCAAAGGCTTAAAAGGAGGTTAGGGATACTGTGTTTTTATTTCAATTCCTTATGCACTTATCCACTTAGGGCCAAAGTTTGATCTAGCGGAATAAAAGGGTGCTTGCATTTGGATTTCTATAGTATCCTTTTTTTTGAACCATAAATAGAAACAAATTGATTTATTATTATGCTTCATATATTCTCTCCATTTCTTTCCATGTTATTTTTTTGTGAGAGAATGTTATCCCTATTATATTCTGCATCCATGGGATTGCAGTATATATCCCAGTTGAACATATTTTTTATCCATTAATTATTTGGATCAAAAGGGGAATGTCCATGTTATATTTGAACAAAATGTCTCATATATTTTACTGTTGGTTGTTTTATATCCTTAGGAAGTTTATTATCCCATCTACTAGTTGGAATAGGATTGAGTAATTACTTCGATGGCTTGTATCCTAGGAAATGTCTAGGATTTGTAGGACTTTGGGATGCTAAAATATTTTCGACCTACTTAGTAGGATCTTTAGAGATGAATTTAATCATATAGTCAATGGTTGCTTCTAATTTTCATGCAATCAACCTTAGATTGTTTTCATTGACATTTATTAGGTTATTTTATGAACATGATTGTTTTTAGGGGCTTCCTAAGATTTAATATACAGTCTCTTTTTTCTATGATGGTACTTCTTTGCTAGTTATTTCCTAAAGCACTCCTTATAATTATAATTGTGCTTGTTGGAAAAAAAATCAGCCACACACACACACACACACACACATATTTCCAACTTTTTCACTCACCATCTTGACTAGTGTTAGCTCACACCATCAGTCACCCCAATTTCACACCATAAGGTGAAAGAGCATATTAATACACAACATGGAACAAGAGAACACACCAAAATTGAAAAGGAATGGAGGAATGTGTACAGGACAGAAGGAAAGACACAAATTTTTAAAACATTTTGCATGGGAGGTGGGGATTCAGTCATTAGATGGATGATTCTTCAATGTCACTCTTACTTTTGAAGAGAAAATGATTAAATTTTTGGAATATTTAGATTAGGAAAAAATTATTTGTTACACAGGTAAAATCCTCAATGCCTACATAGATTGAATGTGTAGAAGGAGTCTCGTTTTGACCATTTGTAGGGAGCCTCTTGTCAAAAATTTGGTCTCATGGTGAGAGGGTGTATACCCTTATGTCATTGAAAGAAACATATTTTTCTTAATCGTATTTAAACTCCAAATTTTGGTCGGTATTTGATTTTTCTTGAGGCCCACTTACTGAAACTTAAGTCCAGACCTTGTTATCATTGCATAGAAAATGTTTCTAGTATGGATGTTGGGAAGAAACACTTGAGAATATATTGGAAAGCATCTCCCAGTGGTTTGGAAACAACTTTTGGAAGTTTCCTAATGGTGATTTGCAGAAAAGAAAATTTATAGGATAGTTTATTATTTTTCTTTCATATATGGCACATGACTCTGTTATGGGCACAAAACTGTAAAAACGAATATCATAGAAAGTCAAGAAAAACAATAGAAAAAACTGAAATTTGGATATGTTGTAAGAAAATTCAACAATAAATTTTCCAATAAATATCAATATTTAAAAATTATGCTTATCTATAACAAAGTAATATTTTTTGTTTATTTACTTCATATCATTTTGAAAGAGGTATTTCTAATACCCATACCCATCTTAGAAACCATAACTACTTTCCTACTTCTAGTAACATATTGTGAGTCTTGCATGAAGGAAACCAATGGTTGTAACTTTTGGTTAATGAGTGGGATGTAGACAATTAGGATGAGGACATTGGTCAGGATGTGGTATAATTTTTCCTAGATGTAAGGATCCACCATGTTATTCTAAGGAACTTTGAGTAATTTTAGAAGGATGTACAATGGAACACATTCAAGGCACTGGACTGTATACAGGACATAATAACCAATGAACTGACTATGGGGACAGATCTAAGACAAGACACAACCTGGTGATCTACATCCTAGTGAAATATAATAAATCTTGTATGCATTATCATGTCTAGTCACACCAGTTTCCATTGGCTCCACTAAAGTAGTTGCAGCCTCTGCAACACATGCATACATATCTTCCTGAGCCCGATGACGTTGTTTAGAGGGAGGCAGAGCAACTTCATCACTCGGTAGGCTACTTCACAAATGATATTTATCATCTTTTGGTGGAAAACACATAGGAGTTTCCATAAGATATTATTAGTTCTCAAATGGAATTCATTTAACACACAAGCATTATCCGATGCCATATTTTCTCCATTATTTTCATTGGCACTTGCTATGCCTCCTTTATTCGGGCCTTCTACAATTTTGTTGGTTTCATCTTCAACTTCAATTCTTGCCTTTTTTACCAAATGAAAATGTTCATCAAAGTTAAGTTTCCTTCCCTTGATCTGTGTCCTTTTCCTTCGATGATCTACTCTACACAATACTTCAAGAACATTTTCTTCTTCCGTGCAAATATTTATCTTTATTTGATTATCTGATCTCTCTGGTAGAGTTGATAACCCTGCATTATGTTTCTTCAAGAGCTTTCTTTTATTCTTCAAAATCAAATTCTGATGCAAAGAAGTGTTTGGAACTACCCTAACTTCATTGCATTTAGTCACAAACGTAGAAAGCACATGATCTTTGACATTAGGAACATAATTTTCATGAATATTTTCAAAATCTTTTTCACCCTTCAAATTTTTTTTACAGTTTGAAACTTAAATGCTCTCTTCAGTGTTTCATGTTTAAAAGATTGAAAATTGTTGACAATATTATCTATCACTGCTTTTCTACAATCTAGGAACTCACTTTTAGGAACTAATCAAGAAACTCTAATTTCTTTTTCCATGCTTTGCCTTTTTTGACCAAACTGCTTTTCACTCATGGTCTGCTCTAAAATAATGCTTGTATCTGGTGATTGTATCCTAATTTATTCAAGATAAGAAGACAAATTCAAAATATTGTCTCCATCGTTATGAATATTGCTTTCACTCTCTGATGACCTTTTAAAATATCTCTTTGTTGTCTTCAACTCTGGCTCAGTTATTAAAGATACTGCACCAGAAACATTAGACCTCAAATGGTTCTCAAAATGGCTTGTACGCACTGCACCAACAACATCAGGCCTCAAATGGTCCTCAAAATCAAATTTTTTTTACAGTTTGAAACTTAAATGCTCTCTTCAGTGTTTCCATGTTTAAAAGATTCAAAATTGTTGACAATATTATCTGTCACTGTTTTTCTACAATCTAGGAAATCACTTTCAGGAACTAATCGAGAAACTCTAATTTCTTTTTCCATGCTTTTCCTTTTCTGACCAAACTACTTTTCACTCATGGTCTGCTATGAAATAATGCTTGTATCTGGTGATTCTATCCTAATTTATTCAAGATAAGAAGACAAATTCAAAATATTGTCTCCATCGTTATGAATATTGCTTTCACTCTCTGATGACCTTTTAAAATATCTCTTTGTTGTCTTCAACTCTGGCTCAGTTATTAAATATACTGCACCAGAAACATTAGACCTCAAATGGTTCTCAAAATGGCTTGTAGGCACTGCACCAACAACATCAGGCCTCAAATGGTCCTCAAAATGGCTTGTAGGATTCTTTATCTTTAGTATGGACCTCATATTGTCAGATTTAGATGTCAATAATGAACTGCGCTTTTTAAACCCAACCTGAACTGAATTGAGCATCTTTGTGTCTTTATTATCAGACGATATCAGGGATGTAGCAGGATTTTTCTTATTCTCACCTACCCCCTGTGTCTTTTGCCAGTTTTCCCACCTATGTACTCCCCTCTTAATATCATGTTTCTTGGAAAAAGTCTCATAATGCATTTGATTAGATGTATCTTTTTGCATTTTCAACATTTCCTCTAACTCATTAGTTGCTTCTTGGATTTTATCATTTTTTGTAAACTATACTTTCTCTATAGAATCCTTTAAGATTTCATCAATACATGATCTGGATTTCCCATCATCAATTTATGGCATAAAGTCCTCTTTCTCTATACCTTTATCTATGGCATAAACTGTACTTTCTCTGTATAATCCTTTAATCTTTCATTAATACATGATATGGATTTTTTGAAGCCTAAATAAGTAAAACAACATACTTGCTCGCTAGTACTGAATGCAGTAGATGCTCGCATAGTTAATGCTTATTTTCTATCAAAGAGTCATGTTACCTTTCTTTCCCAACTAGGCTCCTCTACATTTATATTGAAGCTATGGTTCACCTAATTAAAGTAGCACCAAAAAATATTGTTGGTGTCTTATGGATTCATAGCACATTGTGCATCAATAAGCATCATAGAAAAAATGTAAACTTCGTATTAGACAGAGATAAGATCTTACAAAATCTGCAAAAGGAACCATAGCTGTTTGAAAAGACACATTTCTGGTAGGTTTTATAACAGTAATTGAATTAATAATTCAGATCTGCAATTTGAGGAAATTTACACATACATTAATTATTATTCGAACCATAACTCTGCACTAATAAAGAACATTGAAAACAGTTCTGAATTTTAGTATTTAACATCAACTTGATTTACAACAATAAATCATTCACAGTTGATGTAGCAACCTAAGTCTCTCTGAAATTACATCTATATTTACAATTTTGTTGCTCTTAGGGAGTCCCTCCATGTGTTGGATTAAACCCAAAGTGAGGGAAGTAGTTGATTTTGTGACAATGATAACTCTTCCAAGTTACTCTTTCAAATATTTTACTGTTTTTAGTGGCTATCATGAACATTTGTAGTATTCACATACTAATTTAACTTTCTATTCGATTTATTCTTCTATCACATGGAAACTTGGATCTCATGGAAATGTCACATAATACAAGTAAAATTCGTCATAGACAAAAGATGGTGTATGTGAATTCCTTTTTGATATCCAACTAGTTTATACAAAGAAAATTTTAATGATACCTTAATTTGAATCATGAACATGATGTAGGATTACTCTTTTGCTAGGACCACCGAAATGTGGGAAGACAACCTTCCTCCTATCTCTTGTAGGAAAATTGGACCTTGGATTGAAGGTCATTGCTTGAAAATTTGCATGCTTTGTAGAGATGGTTTTGGTTGCAAACTATTATTAGAATTTTTAGGATGTTGAATGGTCATATTCATCCATATATAAACTTTGGATTTGATCCAAAGACTTACCAATATTTAATGCATATCTATATATTGCAATGAGAAATTGGTTTGCACTTTGCAAGAGGAAGCCAATGAACCAACAAAGAAGGAATTTGCTCGAACACACGAGTTTGAAGTTGGTTGGTAAAGAGTATACTCAAACTTCATACCAGAGAAGAGAAATTAGACGGTTAAGCCTCGGACTCCACTGCAAAGTATTTTACTCAACCTTGAATAGAGAACGAGATTGAAAAAACCATTTTCGTTGAGCATGCCTATGCTTCTTTATCTAGCATACATTATATTAAGGATGTGAAAGTAAGTGCTAGAGTGTTTATATAGCGCTTCTTTGCTTCACTCTGAACTAAAGTAAGAAAATTGACTACTTTAACCTTACCCTGAGCCCACTTATATAGCGCAAGAATGTCATCTAGGGTTTACAATAAAAGTAGATCCAACTGTTGATCTATTTCAGGCCTTGGGATTAGTGCTCTCAACATACAAGAAGAGACTGTATTTAATGGAGTGCTCAAGCAAAAAGAATAAATGCCTTGGGATTTTCACCAAGCAAATAATGGAAGAATTTAGATGCACTAAGCACTTGAAATATTGAGGTTCTCCTTATTTGCATTTTCCGAATATTTTTTTGAATTAGAGGGGAAAACTGAGGCCAAGTGTTGTTTTTATTTCACCTTCTATGCAACCTTATGTAATTTTTGGCAGCCTGCATGTCTAACATGATTAAAAAAAGAAGAAAAGAAACTTTAAAAATGAGGAGCGTTCTCACCCATACAAAATTGTACTATAAAACTGTATTTAACAGTGTATTTCATCCATAAAACTACTAAGTAAATGCATCCAAACATTCAAATAAAATCATATTAAAGAATCCCAAGTAGAGATGTATAGGCTTGGAACTTGCAACACAATTTCCATCTAGATTCTTCGATGGGGCCTCTGCTAATTTGAATCGTGGTGTTTGGGTTTATTTATTATTCAAGTGTGACCACTCTTTCAGCATTAAGATGGGTTGTGGTCAAAGTACTAATACCAGATCCGAGCTGCTAGCCTGTTGGGCACTGCTGGTGGTTGCTAAGGAATTTGGCATTCCTTCTCTTCATGTCAGAGGAGAATATTAGATCATTATTAATTGGGTCCAAGGGAGATCTTCCCTTTCTTCTTTCAATTTAGATGGATGGTGTCAAAATATCAGGAATCTTGAATCATCCTTTCTTTCTCTTGATTTTGCTCATGTATACAGAGAATACAACAAGAAGGTAGATGGATTATCCAAGGAGGCACTCTCTATGGCCTTTGGACTCTTAGAGTTCACTGAAATATGTGAAGGTTAAATAGTGGGGAATGGATCGATGCAGCTCTTTTAATTTGAGCTTTACCTACTCTCTTTGACATCTTTGATGTTTATTTTTTTTAAAGGAATGACATAATTTATATTTTTCACGTCCTTTGGATGTCTAAGGTAGACCTTGATCTCCTCTTGTATCAGTTTCTTGGCAGGTTCATGAGTGCCTCCCTGGATAAGCCATGAGTGGGTTCTTCTTGTATTCCCTTGTAGACATCTTTTGAAGTCAGGATGAAGTTGGGATGTATTCCTTGGTTTTTTTTATCTTGGTTGTGAAGTTGTTTATTTGACCTCTCAATGTAGCTATCTGGAAGACTCTGAACAACTATAATGCTGGCAAGCAGTATGTCATTGAGAATTTGAGACTAGTATTTATCTACTGCTGGACATGTTTTGATATGAAGATGTATCCCTTCTACACTGTACTTTTGGGAGTTGTACTCCACATCAATATTTAGTGTATATTGCATGCATGCAGGTTTAATATGCTTATTAAATAGTATGTTCACAACAAGTGATATTAGATCCATGTTTTCAATGATATTCCCCTATGCACAAATATTGAGTCCTGAAATTTTTAAGGCTCTTGGGCCTAGAATTACCTATTGCAAGAGGCAAACATATATTGCATATGGAGCAACTCTGTTAAAACATCACTCTTCAACAATGAACCTGAATTTTGTGTTTTTTCTGGGTTTTGAAACCTACACTATTTCAAGTCTTTGTCAAACATTTGAACCATCAACCCCATATCAGATAGCACCTGAAATTCCCACATTCTCTAGTCATAACTTTGGACATCAACATGTCATCTGTTCCACAAACTCACCTTCCAGCAATCCACTTTCTGAAGCTGAACGGTCATTAAATAAAGTTCTAGGGCACACATGCCAAGAAATATCTTGTAGGAGAATGGTTGTATAAGACTGCTACCACTAATCTAAACTGAACCAAACTGATCCAAATTATATATTTTCTACATGTTGCAAATGCATTGATACCGAAACATTGAGGATCTTTTCTAGGTTTGAGCATCTTCTCTACTTATGCTCATATCCTATCATATTATGTTGTAATTTTTGCTAACGTAACAAATGTATCATGGTCTTCTCTGCTTCTTCTCATATCCTATTTGAGATGTAGTTACTATAATACGAGTCTAGTTGTTTTCATCCCTTCAATTATGAGATAGAAATCTATCCATACCAGAGAGCAAGAGAAATCTCTAGAAACTGAATTTTTTTCTTGGGTAGTGGAATACCTTTAATTTGGTTTTAAATGTAGACAACTAATGTTCAGAGATTTCTAAAATATTTTGTAAATTCTTCCAGTTGGGCAAGCTATATCTGGTATCATGACCAAGCGAAGCAAAGTGGTATACTAACTAGGGGTTCTCAGAATAAAAAAATGTTTTTATAGATAGGTTATGAGAAACAATTAGTCAATCATTAGAGTCTAGTCAGAATCTGTTTAAAATAATTAGAAAAGTACTTCCATTTACAATCATTTTTTTAGAAATGGACATTTTTTGTGATGTATTAAGCTCAGACATTTGGGCAGGGTTTTTGTCAAGGTCTCAATTATGAGGTTTTTATGTGAATTATTACAATATTTCTATATATGCAAAGGAATATTAGTACATAATGTAATTGGCCCTGAATTCTCAAATATGAAAGGATTCTATTAACAATAGTGAATCCATTCATGCTGCTCACAACAATTTTTATAGACCATATCCTCTTGTCTGTGATGAATAGAAAGTGGTTGATAAAGTGGATGGTGTATACCATTTCATAAGTTATTTACTAGTTGATGGCACTCTATATGAGTTACATGGGATGAAAGGAAGGCCCATTATTCTTGGACAATATAATGGAGTTTGGCATAGTTTGGAATGGTTAAAGAAAACATGGGCATGTTGTCTTGTATAATCCTCATAAAACAATCAAAATGAGTCCTAGGCACATTCATTGATGACCTTGACATATTTTGATCCTCCTAACAACCTAATTAATTGATCTAGGATATTTTTGGTTAGTTTTGGTATTTGTTAGCCTCAAAAAACAATAGAAAAAATATGTCCCACCCTTCAAAAAACCATAAATCAACCAAATCCAAGTTCTATTGTGTTCTGGGTACAATTTTTCCAAGATGGTAGAGTGGATAAAACTCAGACCTAGGCACTTCTGAGAATGAGTATCAGTAGTAAACAATCGATATTTGAGAAATAAATCCAGGTTGTTGGGCACATACTAGGCCCTAAAAGAAATTATCATCCCTATTTGACCCCCTAATCAACAATGAACTAATTGTGAGCTAAATTTGAGGACAAACCTATCCATCAAAAGGAAATTTTAGGAAATCTAAGTGCTTTTATGGACTAGATCAGTAGCAAGAACCATTTCTTATTGAATTTTGAAAGCCTGTCAACCTCAAATCAACAATATTCATTTCACCATGCCCCTGATGCATTGTCCTGTGTGTGATGGGCTATGAGATTCTTCCATCTACAGTTCTAGTATCTAACCTGTTTTATATTTTCCATTTGTATTGCCACCTATAGTATCAGTAAATCATTCTCTGTAATATATTTCAATTTTGATGACATAAAATGACTCTGAGAAAATTGCAGTTTATGGTTCTAACTTATAAACTTATATTTTGTGTATTGAATATTTTAGTTTTTTGTGTTTGATCATCAGTGTTTACAGTAGTCAATTTTTCACTTGCACTTTCCTTTTCCTATGATTGTTCTCATTGCTGTTCACTTGTACACATATCATGTTTGAAGAAGGATTTGTGTTCTACATTAATTTTCTATTAACATTTACCTCCGTAATTAACATACATGTTGCTAATTAGTAATTACCATATAAATTTTCCCTAAATAAAGTACAACCGCCCTGTATATGCGATGTTCAACTACAAAATAAACCAAGAACTTTCTAATTCCTTATTTACAGAAGCGATAAACTATCTAAGTGTTCATACAACATGTGTAATCAGGTTTGTTTGCATCTTGTTCTTGTAAAATGGAATTGTTATAGGTCATCAAGCTGTAAATTAATATTATATATTTTTCCTTGTTTTGTGCCATAATTTTATTTTCTATTTTTTTCTTACACCATTTCGTTATATGATCTCTGGTACTTGAAGCACTAAAGAATGACCACATTCTGACGCTTACCGAAGGAAGTGAAAAGGTACTTATCATTGAGCTATTTTAACATAATTTATTCCAATATGTGAAAGGTACAGTAGACTCTGGAGACTTCAATTACTTTTAATTGTCTACAATATAATTTCTATGGAATAATTTACATAAGAGAAAACCGTTCATTCATTTTGTCAAATTTTGCAGCTGTACCACAATAATATATTGTAGGAGGAGCAAGTTGATAAGTCAGCTTGAATGATAGATGACTAAGTCGGTCGACTCACTAAACTAGAGATTAGGTTGGCCACCTAAGGTCGTGTCGGTTCACTGAACCGACAGGTGATTATTTTGTAACTATTTTGTAATCATATATATTAGGTTGTTGAGCTACATGAGAACTCAGTTCAGTTCTTTGTGTTGTATGGACTCATTCATGTAATATAATCTGTTAATTCACCTACTTGTTCTTATCTCTTGTCTCTGTTTTATCTGTATGTTTTAGCATGTATTATTGGTAACCTTATGTGATCTGTGAGATTACAACATTGGTTCCGTTGCCGGTAGTACATGTCTGAAATATATGCAAACAGATGATATCAGAGCAGGAGATTAAGGACTGGTGGGAACGTAAAGTTGCAAACTATTTGCAGAATTACGTATGAAGGAACAGATTAACAATCACACAAGCAAAAGAAAGATTCTTCACAGAAATGCATGAGAAGTTTGTAGAATAAGTGCCCCAACTTCTGAAGAAACTCCTGGATGAAAAAGCTGGAAGGGACTAATGAACAATAGTTACTGGAAAAATTGATCTGAGAAGGAAGGAAAAAATTGTCGGAGTGGTTCGATAAAATTGCCGACGACTTCTGTGAGGAGCAAGCAGCGAAGACAGAAATTCGGTGGAAACCGTCAAGGATAAATTTTACATAGACCTCACCGAGCAATTTCTGCGTTCCTTACCGACCTTGCTGTTCAAATTCTTGATCGAGAAGGGAGTAGGTCATATTTTCGAACCTCGTCCATCACTTCACGGCCTACCATCAAACTCTAACTGGGCAGAAAAGCAAAAGAAGTGGGAAAAATTCATCACAGAAAGGGAGTGGGAATACTTCCTAAGCAAGTAGACTGAACTATCCTGGCTTTCTAAAAAGAATCGAGTAGGCTATGGGGGGGTAGCTGTTCATATGTTGAGATAAAGTAGAGTGGATTCTAGTCAACTAGAAAGCAGATACCATTCACCAGTAATGAGAAGTCGACCAAAAGGGAAATCAAGAGAATAGTATCACATAACGGTATGTCGGACATTCAGAAAATAGAGAGGGAAGAGAGACAACAAAGGAGGGAATCAAGAAGAGAAAGAGCCTTAGTGCTGCATAGAGGAAGGAGTCCTAGGGTGACCGACCAGGAAGGGAATCTTTTAGAGTCGGGTCATGACCGACATGAAGAATTCGTGGAAGAAGAGGTGTCCCCTGTGGAGGAAGAATTGTGGATAGAGCAGCCAAAAGCTCTCCAATTAAGAGCTCCCCATGAAGGAACAACTCTCTCTCTGTTGAATCCGCGTACCCGGATATAGAATATTGTTGAAGAGGACCTATGACTATGAGCTGGTGACTTTGGTATATGGAGTCGACTAGACAATGAGACATACACTGGACGACACCTCATTATCCGTCGACCAAAGGAAGAAAATTGGGTTACCTTTCAAGCGGCACCCCCAACCGAAGTATCCACTTACTCTTAATGACACATGAAGGAGAAGCCCCCCTACCAAATATAGCTTTGGAAGACACGGAACATTCAGAACTGCGGACAAATAGTTGTAGTAGGCCATCGACAAATGAAGTCGACATCAATCGACTGCCAGTCGAAGAAGAATCGAAAACCGACGGGAATGAAAGTTCCATCAACCATAGTCCCATAGAGATGAGTAAGCCAATAACCCCACTACCCCCACCCCCACCTCCACCATCGCCACCTTCTGAGAGCAGTGACAGTGATTCTGATATGGGTCACGGGTCAGCACACATTCCTATATATGAGGGGGATGAGGACCCCAGATGACACTGGTTCGTTTGTGAGTCGACTTGGGAGGCCAACCAAGTTACGGACGAAGACAGAAAAATGGCACAGTTCCTCGGTGCCTTAAGGAAAATGGCATTGACTTGGTATATGACCTTTTCAGAAGGACAATCTAGAGCAACCAAAGCTGAGATCAAAGCACAATTTCTATCATTTTTTAAAACTCCAGATGCCAAACACCTGGCAGTGAAAAAACTAAAAACAACATCACAGAAGCCGGGAGAAACTGTCCGCGACTATTATAAGCGATGGAAAGACCTTCTGAGCTAGTTGGATTATGTTATAGATGATCAATTACTAATCTAGTGGTTTCCTGCAGGTTTATCTTAGAAAGTCTGCAAACACATCAGTCTGGAAACATTCAAATCTTACGAAAATGCGCTTACAAAAGCTCTCCAAGTGGAAATGGATGAGGACATACCCACATACTCCACTGATCACAGATTGGAAGAACAGCTGGAGAGTGTATAGAAGTCTTTAAAGGATTTAAACCTCAAGAATCAGGATATCTGGTGCACCAAGTGCTCGACGGCCGGACACTCCAAAGATAATTGTTGACAGGAATACAGCTGATAGGACGTTCGATTCGTACAGACAAAATATTTTTGCGACATTTTCCAGGAGCATGGTGATCACTCGACAAAATATTTCCTGTTCAACATGAAGAGTGGCAAGGCATCCTCGTATGCAATCTGCGAAACTAAAAATCATAACACAGCCGACTACCATTTGAACTTGAAGAACCGACAGAACTACCATGCAATCTACCAAACCAATGCAGTTGCACAACATAATGAGCAAAACAATTTACCAAACGAACAGAATGGTCAGAGCTATGAAGGTCGATGATACGAGCACCGGTATGACAATCGACATGGAGGCTACGAAGGAAGAGGTCTATTCCCTGGGAATCACGACAACCGACCACGTCGACCCATCCAGTGCTTTACATGTTATAAGGAGGGACATCGGTATGCAGACTGTCCATATAAAAACAGAACTGACCTCAAATTTTGTACTCATTGTGGAGTAGGGGATCAGTCACTAGAGGATTGCCTTACCATGTTGGAAAAAATAAATACAAAGAAAAATGTTAATGTCTTGTCATATGTGCAAAAAAATGATGTAATAAACACAAAAAAATTGCATATTGTAACTCAATAAGGAACAAAAACAGGAAGTGATAACCCAAGAATCAGCAAAATAAAAGAGAAAAATGTCTACCCTGATCCACTTAAAGAAAAACAAACATACAAAGAAGCAACCAATGTATTCAAAGAAATTGCACAACAAGAACAAGCTAACGACAATTGACATAACACAATAAATGAATTAATACAGCTTGTACAAAAAGACAACTCAGTCTCTCAATTCATCGATTTACTATATGAAATAAAACATAACGACTCTAAAAAACAAACAAAGAATATATGTAGCTTAAATAAAAAAGATAAAGGGGATGCCGACCCACTTGTCGACTTGGAAATCGAAGGATACCATGTCTGACAAGTAGTGCTCGACTTTGGATCACAAGTAAACATCATGACTCATGACACTTGGGAACAAATGGGAAGACCTTGACTCTATGAGTCAGGCATATACCTGAAACTAGCTAACCAAGGCCTAATTGAACCTATTGGAGTCTGGAAAAACGTTGTCACAACTATAAAAGGAATCTTGACCAAAGTCGACTTCGAAATCATTAACCCTAAGGAAGGATCCAGTTCCTTTCCAATGTTAGTAGGTCAACCTTAGGGTAGAAATATGAAAGCATCGATATCCCTAGACAAAGAGAGAATCAAATTAAAAGGAAATGGACAAAAGGTCATTGTACCTATTCACCCATCTCAAGGAGAACCTTGGATTGAACCTATCGATGAAGAAGTCGACGTCCGACAACTCTACCAGATTCAAAACAATGCAGATTATACAGAACCTAATATCTATGGATAACTTCATTTAGGTAACCAAGACTCAGTTAGTTATAACTCAGATGCAAAATTATATGATTGGGAGATCGAGAACTACGAAACAAAAGCAAGAGAGTGTTGGACTATTCAAAAAGTGTAGAAAAATCCCACCCAATAGTGCTTCATAGTCTCCATTGTCCCAAAAATATTTGAGAAGAAAATTAGGGAATACCCTACCTTACAACCTACCAATGTAAATACTACACAAATACCAAGATACAAGGAAAGGGAATCACCAGTCATGCATGTAGAACAAGTTTCCAAAAATATTGGTGAACATGGCCGACTTCAAAGCCTAGTTGAAACTTTTACAGGACAAGATGCTTGATGGTGGGATACCCATCAGATAAGACTACAGACGTAGACAACAACTTCGACTTACTTTGTCGAAATATTTGGAGGAAAGAAGTTAATCAAACAGGCTCAAATACCCATATTCACTCAAGGACAAAACCCAGAAGATCATATTAAGACATGTGAAAAAGAATGTAGAAGACTTGGATACAAGGATGAACGAGCATGGCCACACCTGTTCCCATCAACCCTCACCGACTTACCAAACAAATGGTATAAAATGGAAGAAGATAGAGGTGAAACATTCTTATGGCATGAACTCAGGGAAAATTTCATTAAAGATTTCAACTTTATACCACAAAATGAAAACTTGGTCGAAACAGCAAAACAGATTAAAGAATTTATCCAGTCGATTGAAAATAAACCCTTAAAAGATAATCGATAGACAATGAAATGCAACAACATACAAACGAGGACAAAACCATAGTCGACAAGACTACAGTTAGAAAATGAAAATACAGAAGGGAAAATCTTTAGATGGAAATAAAACCATGTCGAAACGACCAAACCTATTTGTACAATCCTTAAAGTGGAAATAGCTGACAAACAAGATACCGACAGAATGACTACATCCGAATTCCCTGCCACATTCTCACAGTTTAAGGAAGGAAGTCGACCAATCAATGAAGCCAAAGCACCAGAATGGCTAGATGCTAAAGTCAAAACTAGGGAATTCAACATCTCAAATGATGATCGACCAAAAATGGCAAAAATTGGTGACTATTGGAGTGAAGCACAGACCATAGAGATAGTGAACTTATTAAAAGAGTTCCAAGATGTATCTTCTAGAGATTATAAATACCTCAAAGGCTTAATCCACGAAATGGGAGAAATGAAGATTGATACTAAACCTGATGTTAGACCTATGAAGAAAAGGCCATATAAACTAGCTCACAAATACAAAGAGATAGTCAAAAAGGAAATTGATAACATGCTTGCAGCAGGCATCATCTATCCTATTGACCAATCAGAATGGGCAAGTCCAATGGTTGTATAGCCTACGAAACATGATCCAACCAAACTAAGAATTTGTGTCGACTTTAGAGAACTAAATAAAGTGACACTTACAGACCCATTTCAAACTCCTTATGCAGATGAAATCTTAAATGAGGTTGCAGGACATGAATGATACTCATTTACAGATGGATTCTTAAATTTATAACCAAGTGCCAATAGCTAAAGAAGACCAGAAGAAGACAACCTTTGTATGTGAATTTGGCTCATTTGCTTACAAGGTTATGCCTTTTGGATTAAAAAATGCACTTGCAGTATTTTCTAGAATTGTTGTCAAAACATTTCAGGAATATATTTACAAGACCATGGAAGTATACTTTGATGATTGGACAATATACTCCATGTTAAAGGATCATTGCAAATGGCTCAGACTTATGTTGGAGAGATGTCGACAAATTCAACTCTCCCTAAACATCAAGAAATGCATATTTGTGACCCCCATAGGGATATTATTAGGGCACATTGTTTGTAAGGAAGGTATTAAGGTTGACTTTGCAAAGATCAAAATTATCCTCGACCTAAAACCACCAGTAAACCCAAAACAAGTCAGGGTGCTACTTGGCCACATAGGCTATTACAGAAAATTCATAAGATATTATTCAGATATGACCTATCCACTTGAATAACTATTAAGGAAAGATAAAGAGTTCAACTGGACAGAGGAGTTCCACACATCATTTGAAAAATTAAAAAGAAAACTAGTCGAAGCACCAATCCTAAGGTTTCCAAACTGGTCGATCAAATTCCATGTTCATATTGATGCATCAGGCCTAGCAATATGAACAATCTTAACTCAGCCAAGAGATGATGGAATGGATTATCCTATAGTTTACAGTAGAAGAAAATTAGACAAGGATGAGAGAAACTATTCGACAACAGAAAGAGAAGCACTAGGAATGGTCTTTGCACTACAAAAATATTGACATTATCTTTTAGCTAACCCATTTATATTCTGTACAAACCATCAGGAACTTAAGTATCTCATCCATAAACCACTACATCATGGAAGGATTTGTCGACGGCTACTATTATTCCAAGAATTCGAATTCGAAGTTGTTGTTAGACCATGCAAGTTAAATGTTGGTCCCGACCATTTATCCTGAATCGACACAGGAGAAGAGCCGATAGGAGTCGAAGATGACTTACCTGATGCACATTTATTTCGGATAGAGGCAGTCCCAGTGGAATTAGAAGAAATAGCCCACTTCTTGGAAAATGGACATGCACCAGAAGGAATGAGTACAAAGAAGAAGCATATTTTAGCTATGAAGGCTGCACCATACAGTCTTATAAACGGATTCTTATACAAAATGGGATTAGATGACATCTTCATAAGGTGTGTACTAGAACATGAACGAGACACCATTATGCATGAAGCACATTATGGACCTGTAGGAGGACATTTCTAGGAAGACACAACTGCAAAGAAAATCCAACAGTTAGGGTTATGGTGGCCGACAATTCACAGAGATTGCAAAAAAAATTGTCAGTCAATGTGACAGATGTCAACGACTAGGTCAACCCCTGCCTAGCACAAAAATTCCTTTGATATCAGTGAACCCAAGTTTGACATTTGAAATCTGGGCCATAGACTTCATAAGACCATTTCCTATACCAGCAAAAAGGACAGGTGCAAGATACATCATAACTGCAGTCGAATATGTAACTAAATGGGCAGAGGCTGAACCAGTCGACACATGTTCTAGTGAGATAGCTGCTAAGTTTATCTATGAGAATATCGTCACCAAATTTGGATGCCCACTAACCCTAATTAGTGACCAAGGAACACACTTCATTAATAAAACTATCAAAACCCTCACCAACCAGTTCCAAATCGACCATCGTCAGAGTACAACATATCATCCTCAGTCGAATGGAGTAATTGAAGCATTTAATAAAACATTAACAAGAGGACTAACCAAAATATGTAATGTTGATAAGGACGACTGGGACAAGAAAATACCTACAGTATTATGGGCATACAGAACAACATATAAATGTTCGACCGACCAAACTCCTTTTCGACTAGTCTATGGACAAGAAACAGTAGTTCCACTACACTTCTGACAACAAAGACCTATCATCACAGAGATCCTACATGTCGATGTCGAACAAGGAAGTAAGGACCGACTATTGCAACTAAGAAAACTCGAAGAGCACGGACTAATGGCAATACAACATCAAGAAATACAGAAACAACAACAAAAAGCATGGCATGACAAGAACATCAAGAACAAAAACTTGTCAGTAGGAGACCTTGCTTTACTATACAATAGTCGAGTAAAAGGTAAATCGAAAAATCTCCATACAGAATGGATGGGACCCTACGTTGTCGAAGAGATCCATACCAATGGATCAGTCCAACTAAGGACGTTACAAGGAATAGTATTTTGGAAACTCATTAATGGAGCCCGACTAAAATGCTACAGAAACTAGAAATACACCTAAAAAAAAAATCCTACAACGAACATAACCGTAAAACCAAAAGCTATAAAAACCTAAAAATCCAAAAAGCAAATAATACCGAACATACATAAAACTATGAAAGGAAATCACCACTTCGACATCCGACTTCATGCCCATCGACATAACACCATCGACCATTTTCATCGACCGACCACTTCCATCGACCATTTTCATAACCGACATCGATCGACGACCTCGATAGTCCCATCGCGCATCCATGACATCGAGAGTCAAAAGCAATTTGCCATTAATGCACACTCAAGTGTTCCAGCTGGAACATCATGTCTGCCATTAATACACTCATCGACGAAACCAACCACAGCATCGCCTATAAATACTGGACCGCCGAAGGATCATTCACCGCAATTCATATAGAGAGAACATCAGAGCATCTAGTCGACTAAAAGCTGAGAACCCCTTAGTGAAATAGACCACCAAACTGACACAATGGCACCCAAATAGACTAGAGCTTCAACCAAAACCAAGGAACTACAGATTGCAGACACACCTTTAGTCCGTAGACTAAAGAACATTAAGAACGCCAAGGTACAGGAAGGCTCATGGTAAAAAATATGGGCCGAGATGCAAGAATGGGCTTATGTCAACAAGAAGCCCACTCAAGCCGTGGAGAAAATCAAATACAACACCATATTCAACTATGTCAATGCACCACTCATGGCCAGCTTCGGTGGAAACAAGGAAACCGTTGTAAAATTCATCATAAGTCGGTACCACAATAGCCATTTCTACTGCGACCAACAGGTCGACATCTCTGCAGTAGTCATCTCCAAGCTGACAAGTCTCTCAAACGTAGGAGACCCAGTACCAATTGGGATTAAATAAGGACTGGTCGAAGAGCTAATTGGGTCGGTTTCGGGTAAAAACTCGAAGGGGTTGATGATTAGTCAAATCACAACTCAAATGCCACATATTGTGGCCAAAATAATAGCAATAACACTCACCCTGGCAAGTTGAGGCAACGACCTCAAGTTAGACATGCTAGAAGTTGTCGACACCATTACGACAGACAAAAAGATATATAGATGGGATAACTATGTCGTCGACATGGTCAAGACCATCTGTGAAAGATGCCAAGAAATGGGAGGAATCATCAAGTTCCCCTCCCTCATCTTATGGATAGTCATGTACCATATCTTCCCATAGGGGAACCCAATCTTTCAAGAACCGTCAAGGTTCCACATGTGGAGATTCAAACCATTCTCCCAAAGAGGAACTTTGCAGGAACTTGAAAACGGAAAGGTGTTGTTGGAGAATTGGCTTCAAAAGCTCAAAGTTCGCACGACTAGATGGAGGGTGCCTCAAAACATCCGAAGAAGTCTACCGACAAACTCCCACATCCAGCTAGAACTCGACCATACCTCGGTGTGGTACATGTAGGGTGACGAATCAAATGCTAAATCCGTCAACTATTATCCATCGGTCGACCAGATCTTTCAGGAGATGTCTCGATAGGCTAAAACAAAAATACCAGTACCAGCAACAGCAAAGAAGAGCGACTTCTCGATCAAGGATCTGCTAACCGACCAAGAGAAAGAGGAAGACTATGAGCTGAACCTCTACATTAGCACCTTTGTGTTGGAGGAGACACCGGTCAAACACATCGACCGACTTCAAATCATCATCAAACCTCCAATAGCATAGAGGGCAGAACCACAGCCAGCAGAAACATAGCCAGAGCAGCAGGTAATTGCTCCAGCTGCAGAAAGCCTCGTCTTGACCCAGGAGCCAAGGGGAGAGACAGAGCCAGAAAACCCAAAGTATGTTGTCAAAAAAGGCATCATTAAAAAATTGTCGAAAGAGATAGCAGCTGCAAGGAAGAAGTTAAATACACAACAACAACAACAAGGAAAAAGAAAGCGCAAGCTTATCATCGCTGAATCATCAGACGACGATGAGGAACTGACAACTACAACCCTCGACATAATATAGGATGCTACAGCAAATAAGGTGCCAATGGAAACCCAGTTTTAGATATTTGTCGACGCAGGAGCACTACCGGGTCGACCAAAGAAATCCAAGACCACCCACACAACGACGCCTGAAAACATTGTCGATCTTGTGTCAACGCTTCCAACTCCATCCCCGACAAAATTAATAGAAGAGCAAGTGCCAGAACAACATTCAGTAAGCCCACTTGACTTGTGCAAAAGTGCAATGTCGGAGGCTGTGAAGGCAAAGTTCGATAAAGACAGAGATTTGTAGGCATTCATTGAGATATTTACGTTAGCACATAAGATATCCACTAAAGCACCTCTCTTTGAGGTCGGTGGATACCAACCTAGACATGAATTCCAATTTCAAACCTTTGCAACTATCACTTCAAATTTTGAGAGAAATCCTGACAAGGAAGCTGAAGTGACCACACATCGGACCGCGACTATCACTCTCACCGCACCCCAAACCAAACTACCAGCCACTGCACCGACTAGAGGAGAAGAAACTGAGGAGGACATAAATCGCCAAATTAACCAAATGTTCTCCGACTTAGACTCACCTCCCTATCCCAACAACCCACCACTCACCCACACTTCCCCGAACCCAATCACCCCCAACCATTCACCAACTCCATCACCACCACCACCACCACCCCCCGAATCAGAGCAAGCCCCACCACAACCATCAGCACCAACTATGTCCACTTCTGCACCCCTTGCATCTAAACAACCAGAGGCAGCAATTATCCCACCTCCCCAACCAGAGAAACCATCAACCACTATCCCACAAACCAAATATCCCAACTCGACTTTTGCAGGTACACAGGTGCCGACACAAGCAAAGAAAGAAAAGCATAAGAAGAGGAAGGAGAAACAGAAGAAGGAGCATCATGGACAGCCATCAAAGGTCCATATCAAATTGAAGGATGCAACCTCACTGACCAACCCAGAGCTAGGACAACTCCTCAAGACCCTAACAGTCGAAGCAAAGACTAGAAGCGAGAAGAGACGTAAGGAACTCAACGACAAGAACGCAGAATAGGTTGATTTCCTCAACAAATGCAGAAACCTGGCCCATTCAGCAATGCCACGCCTCGTAGAGGTCGACCCATACAAACCGCTCGAAAGGGTGTATCATCTATTTGAGAGCATGGTGTCGGCACTCAAAGCCCAGATTCAGGAAACAAAGGAAGAACAAAAAGAAGAAACTGCCCGACTCCTAATGGTGCAGCACACTGCCTTTTCTGAAGCTTATAAAGTGCTGCAAGATCACATGGAGGAGTCTATCATAACTTAAGAAATACTGAGAGACTGGCCTACTTACTATGGGCCAGTCTATCAGCAAACTCGGCAGACCCGACAAGGGATCCAGGCATTGGAAAACAAGAAAACCACTGAGGAAGCACTCAGAACCACAATAGAAGAACAAATAGTGCTTGAAACAGTCAAACTGCAGAGACTTGAGAGGGAAGCACATCAATGGGTGCAACAAGCTATCCCAAACTTGGAAAAATTTGACATTATCTACCCGCAGATGAAACGACTTATCGAGACTGCAGAGGAGAAGGACCAGTTTATGGGTCTCGACATGGAGAGAATAGCAGAAGCATCCATTTCAGAGAAGATGTCGATCCTATCAAGCCTAACCACACTTACCATCGACATCCAGAATATTTTGAAAAGTTGGACAGATTTCCAACATCACCTAGTAGTGACAGCCCCAGCCATTGTCGAAGTCTGTGTACAGAAAAGACCGACCATCAGACTTCACAGCCCATGAAAACCAGGCACATCACAATAACTATTGAGATCAAATAGGAAGGATTTTGTACCTCCCTGTTTCTTCGGGACGAAGAAATGTTTTGTTTGTGGGGAGATGTAGGAGGAGCAAGTCGATAAGTCGACTTGAACGATAGCCAACTTAGTCGACCAGCCGACTAAACTAGAGATTAGGTCGGCCACCTAAGGTCGTGTCGGTTCACCAAACCGACAAGTAGTTATTTTGTAACTATTTTGTAATCATATATATTAGGCTGTTGAGCTAGATGAGAACTCAGTTCAGTTCTCTGTGTTGTATGGACTCATTCATGTAATATAATCTATTAATTCACCTACTTGTTCTTATCTCTTGTCTCTGTTTTATATGTATGTTTTAATATGTATTATTGGTAACTTTACGTGATCTGTGAGATTACAACATATATGCTTTCCTTCATCTCCTGAGGGTACTGAATAATCAAAACCAATATATTTGATGCCTATTGATGGTCAACTTTTCATGGTTCATGATGACCCTGCCTTGGGACTCAGACATAGGTGAGTTTTCTTATTTCAGATTGTTTTACATGTCCTTCAATTTGTTTATTTAAGACAATTTAGTATTCTTCTCAATTTCTAAATATACGTTTCCATATTGGAGTGAAAATTAACGATACATGTGAAATATTTTGTTTTTTAGAGATGTCATCTGTGTTGTAGATGCATCTCTTCATGTTCCTTCAGTATTCATGTACAATTGTAAACATGACAATATAGAGGACACATCCAGTCAGTTATCAAATTTTTCAAACCCATTAAATAGATGTGGGCTAAACTTGCACTTGGAGTATCAAGGTTCCTCATACCATCCTGATTGCCAATACACTCATTTTGATGTAATTGTAGAAAATGAATCCAAGCCAGAATTGAGTCTGCAAGGAACAACCATGGATTATGGAACCCAGCTAGCTGGCATGGGGTTTAATGGTCTGCCTCAATAGTGGCCTTCAAGTTATAATCACGTAGTAGGGTCACTTTTTGACAAGAACTTTTATTCATGCGTAAGCACCTTTTATTTGTCAAGTATCCTATTCTAATAAAGCCACCTACAATTGACAGGACACTATATTTTTCAGTGCCATGTGTGCATCTCCTTGGTTTGAAGAACACGTTTTGATCACTTACGATATTTGGATAGCTATGGTTCTGTTTTTATAGCATAAGATGTTGAATGATGGTTATAAATTCAATTATAAAGCAACTATAATTTATGCTTCTTCAACAGTTCTACCCTTAATTCTTAATATTATGATTTGTTATAAAAAAATACTCAGAAAGGAATAGTCCATGATGGACGACCTTCTCTTTGGTAAATTCCAAAGAAACGGGATGATGGCCTCTCTTAACATTATGTATAAATCATAGAAATTGTAAACAGTGGATAATGACCATTGTAGATATGTTCACATACTTATGGGCTATTTCACAATTAGTTATTTTAAATTAAGATGTAAGCATAAAATAATGTATTTTCCATACTAGATTCTTGGATTCTAATTATGTTCTCGAATGTTTGTTTTTCTTGTAGCAATAGTCTATGCCAATGTTTGGATCGGCTTCGGCTTTAACTAGTCATCAAATGATCTCTTTTGAACAATTGGAGCAACTACTGGGCACACAAATGCATGCAACATATGAATACCATGCAGGAGCTTCATGCATATCTTCTTTAATGTGACAAAAGAATATTGGAAAATACATAGGTGCAATATTATCCTGTTTTGTACAATTTGTCTAGAACATACTCTGGAGTCTGAATGCCTTGTTCAGGTTTTGATAATCAGTAGAAAGTGATTATCGAAAAAAAATATGTTTCATAAGATTGCATTTATTTGGCTATGTTCAAGTGAAATGAATGTGATTAATTTTGATGATTTGGCTTATTGGACTAAGTATGAAGTTTCAGTTTCAATTTTAATATGTAAATTAGAGGTGAGAGTACTTCTGAGATATTTAAATAGTTTTTTTGATAGAATAGTGCAGATACATGGATAGAATAATCCTAGAAGCACAATGCATTGTTTAATTTATGTTTTGAAGTGTTAAACCTACTATACCAGTGGCATGCCAGAGTATTTTCTTGGTGAAACCCATATCAAACAAAAACCTGTGAGAAACTCCATTCTGGAATTCATTTCTTGAATCTAGGTAATTGATGTGTTGTGAGAGAAACCCACTGCATTTTATGTCAAACCTATCCATTTCTTGAAGAAATACCATCCTATACGGCCTGCGTTTCTCCACAAATATTTAAAAAAATTCATAAACTCAAACACTGATGAAAACCCTAAACCTAAACCTTCATCGTCAAATAACTATGCCCATTGTGGTCATTTCCTCTCATACAATTTGGATTTTTTCTGAAGTTGTTGCTCAAGAGTCAAGTATCTGCTACCAAGTTGAAGATATATTTGTTTGGGTTCAGAAAGTCTTCATAACTTAGCAGGAATTTGTAGTTTTTTTGTGTTGAATATGGTACTCCTGAGCCTGAGGATATTAGATTGTTTAATGTGAAATTAAAGGTGGTGGATGTATTGCTGGTGTTTATTTCATTAGAGCTAACTATAGGGATTCCAAGAGAGATGACAACAATCATGGGTTTCAGAAAAAATTGGAGGATTTTGGTGATGGATAACAATGTGAAAATATGGATAGAGACAATAAGAGACAAGGAGATTGTTCAGAAGAATGTAAATATGATAAATCTTATGTATGTTATGATTTAAGAGAGGTGTCATGAAAAAAATAGGTCTAGATATCTCAAGAAACTCAGTTAGAAATGAACGAGGGCAGATATCTGGGTTCCGGAAGAAGTGAGAATCAGATCTTATTTTGAAATTGGAGGTAAAGATGAAACCCTTGTGAAAAATGATTGTATTGATTTGGGAATTGGACAGCTAGAGAAGGAAATCTCCCGTCTTACACAAAAAACTAGCAGAATTGAAATTGCAAAATGCTTGTGAGACACCATCAAAAGTAATTGGTATTCAACAAAAATACAATGACAAAAACACACCAATGAGAATTGAAAATAAGATAGAGACAAGAAATGGTCCTCGAGAAGGGAGTTTTGAGAAGAGGAAAAAAAAAGGAAGGGTTGTCTCTGCTAAATTTCTTCAATATAGTTCGAAAGCCCAACCAAGATATAAGAAAAAGAATGAAAAAATGACGACAAAGAGAATTTACAGTGGGACAAGCCCTCATATTCAGAATAAATATGGGTCATCTAGGCCTTAGTTAAGAAGCACTCCTAGCAAGGTAAGTTGTCTCAAAGAAGACAAGTTTGAAGGGCAAAAAGATAGCATTGGTAGGAAATTGAACCAAAAGAAAATATATGTGTCTAAGGATTGAAAAGGAGATGGATATTCTTCTGGAAGATTTGATGGAAAGGAGAACATATCTCCATGCTTAACACTTTTAGAGAAGAATCATTGTTTTTTCCTAGGTTCAAATTCTAAATAAGTTCCAAAGGATGAAAGGAAGCTAGGAAAAGGCTTGCTTGATAAGAATTTCAAGAAGCTTTGTGACATACAAGGAGTGATCTCCCATCTCTTCATCATACCATTAGATCTCGCAAATCATAATGATATGTGGTTGAGTAATTTCATTGTGGGTGAAGTAATGTGCATCCACAATATACATCGAAAGAAGCAAGGTGCATTGTAGAATGCATGTGGGGTCATAAGAGGGGTATCATGTCAATATACTAGGTAGATATATAAATGGGTATAAAAAATGTAAATGAAAAAATGGATACATACAATATATAGTGAAAATAGGGTTTTTTTTTTTTAAATTTGGGAAGGTATATTGGGAGGGGGTTAAAAAATGATTTTGGGAGGTATTTTCCAATATTTATTGAAATTAGGGGTATTGTTTCGTATGCCACGAATGAACGTGCTATGGCATGGTTTCTCTAAGTGAAGACCCTGTGATGTACACACACACACATATATATGTATATGCCGGAAACAATTTTTATTTATTTATTTCAATAGGCTCAAAAAGAGTTGGATTACATCAAAATATTAGGAACAAAATTGATTCAATGCTTCCTCCTGAAGGAGGAGCACTACACCAAGAGAAAAAAAACAATTTATTAATTAAAAATGAACCACATTGTTCATGGGACTTTAGATCCTATTACATATATCATTTTGCGATTTTTCTCATATTCATATCAGATACAATTTTTTCTACCCAAATTCACTAGTTGTACTAAAGAGAGATCAAACCTCTTTTGAGGATCTTGTGCATGACTATGTATTATGATCCATGTAAAAAGAAAATAGGGTTGTGTCTATATCCAAAGATGGATTTTACTTTTCAAGCACATGCTTCTTTTGGAATTTCCTTTTGAATAGATAATCATCTCTGAACCTTTATCATAGATGGGGTCCAAAATCATGCAGATAAATTGTTTCATTTATCCTTTCCCATTTCTGCCATAATCCTTCTCCAACATGCAACCCAATCTTAGAAAACACATACATCATTTTGCAAATTTTCTCATATTCATATCAGATACAACTTATTCTAACCAAATTCACTGGTTGTACTAAAGAGAGATCAAACCTCTTTTGAGAATCTTGTGCAAGACTATGTATTAAGATCCATGCTCCAAAATTTCAAAAATAAAATAGGGTTGTGTCTATATCCAAAGATAGATTTTACTTTTAAGCATCTGTTTCTTTTGGAATTTCCTTTTTAATAGATAATAATATTTGAACCTTTATCATGGATGGGTTCCAAAATCATGCACACAAATTGTTTCATTTATCCTTTCCCATTTCTACCATAATCCTTCTCCAACATGCAACCCAACCTTAGACAACTAGCCTATTGTATCATTCCTTTCTTTGTAAATTTGGTGAAAAGAGATATTCTAGAAAAATCATGCCAATCTAATCAACTCCCCATATAAAGGCCTCAAAAGAATGTTTTGGGAGATATCATAAGCCTCATCAAATCAATCACTAATAAGGAGTCACCAAAGACTTGTATCCTCTATACATCCGAAGATAATGCTAGAATAATAACTAATTTCAAATCTATCATCTTGACTTGGTTATTTGTACTTCTCCCAAGACCTATTACAATATTTATCCATTGGGAATTCATGAAGTAAATAATTCCTTTAGCTCCACCCATGGGTAGATTCCCTTGTGATGCATTGTTAAAATAACTCCAATTCCCAAATCTATCAATGTTCTCATCAATAATCGTTGTCTCCTTTCTTGGACTAGTATCTTGCGGGAAGTGGTCTAAGATTGTCAAACTTGTTATAGCATAAACCTCTGGAGAAATGTTCACATCATTAAATATCGTCTTATTATTTTGCAACCAAGTTCCCCAAATCATAAGAGCAAGTAGAGCCTTATAGTTTTCGAAGGTCCCATTTTTAATCCATTGATGAAATGCTTCTTGTATGCATATGCCATTCGAGACAAAAGGAATACCTTTTCACCTGAGTAGTGTATTGCCACATCTTTGAGATGTAGGAACAATGAACAACAAGTGTTGTATATGATCACTATTTTATTAACAAAGTGGGCATATTCCTGGCCCAAATTCAAAATTTTCAACCAAGTAATCCCACATAAGGACTCTGTTTTCCATAACCAACCACATAACAATCTTATTTTTTAAAGGACATTTTAAATTCCATAAAACAAAAGACTACCAAGCGGCCTCAGGGAGGTCATCTTCCTCTTGTATTATCCTGTAACCTAGAGTGGGGGTGTAAAATCCACAATTTATGTTTTTACTCCATAGTAATTTGTCCTCTCTGTCAATTAGTCGAATATGAATGTCATGTAGATCTTTAATATACCTTTCCCATGAATTTTTTTCTCATTTGTAAAACCCAAATACTTATCCTGAATCAAAGCTTGTTTCAAAGGAGTAGAGAGTAGGTTATACCCTACTTATTTCAAAAAGGATAGCCCTGTTGAAATAAGGGTGCCACGATAGCTTCATGTACAATATGAGAATATTGAATGGTATCCCATGGGTCTTCTCCAAACCTGGCATTATTCCACTACCTACTCTCTAGAAAAGGCATCCATCAATGGTGTCAAAATCCAAGATAATTGAATTCCACATAGTAGATACATTCCTAAGACTTAAAATTTTCTCTACTCCTAAACCCTTCTTCAATGGATAGTGGGTAAATCTAATTTTGATAAGATACTTTGACCCACAAACTATTACCCATTAGGATCCTCCAAACACCCTTGGAAGCTAATGGCTTTCCTCATATCCTTTGGAAGAGATAATATTTTACATGCCACCCAATAAAAATCCTTTTCCTCTAATTGCTCATTCCGAAGAAAATTGAAACACATCTTCCTAATGGGCTCCATAGTACCCATGTGAACATAAGACAAAGTGATCCATAACACTAGAATAACCTCCAAAACAAACTTCATCAAGATGATTCTACCTCCCCAAGAAAGTCAGTTGTTACGCAAGAAGTGTAATTTGTTCTCCACTTTTTACATGATCCATTTCAAATATCTCCCATGGTAGTTATTAGGCATAATAATAAATCCCAAATAGTTTAATCCAAGCTGGATATCAACCATTGCAAAATCAAACTGTGTGTTAATCCAATTGACCATGTCTTGATCAAGATGAATATAAGAGACAATAGAATTTTTAATGTTTATGGGCATACCTATAGAAAGTGAAAAAAATTCCAATATAGCCTTAACTTTAAAATGTCCATATTGGAGTCATCTAAGAAGATCAAAATGCCATTTAAAAAAATAATATGAGATATACACACATTTTCCCAGTCTTAATTTGTTTTAAATAACCATTGGTCTTTCCATTGAGAATGGATCTACTCAGACCTTCCACTATAAAAATAAATAGAAGAGGAGAAGGTGGGAATCCTTGACTCATATCGTTTCCAGGTATAAAGATAGATGAGGCAAAGCCATATATCAAGGAAACAAATGATACATACCGAACACATGAAATAATCCAATTTACAAAGGGAAACTGAAAACCAACTTGAAGAAAAACCAATCTTAGATATGTCCAACTGAACCGATCATAAGATTTAGTAAGAACAACCTTTATAATGACTACTAGTAACTTCTTCAACTTTTCTTAATATAGGACCTCCTGAGTGGTTCCAATAACATCATGAGCTTGTCTATCTTCAAGGAAAGAAAATTGTTCTTCTAGAGCTTCTTTGGATAAAATTCCTTTAATTCTTCTTGTAATAAAATTTGGTATTATTTTATATATGCAATTGTGTTGTGAAATAGGCCTATAATCATCAAAAGAGACACCTCTATCACTCTTTGGAATAAGATAAATACTAGTAGTATTAAAAGTTTTTGGTATCTTTCCTTTAACCCTTCATTCATCAATGACTGCTAGGATATCCAACTCAAAAAGTTCCATCAATCCTTCAAAAATATCCATTGGCCATCCTTCGGGCGTATGACTTTTGTCCTTTTGCATAGATCTAATATCCTCCATCAGCTCTTCAAGAGTCACTATCTGTTATAAATTTTGATTATGTTTTTCACTAACAGGAAGAAAGCACATTGGTCTAACATCTATACAATAGATTCCCTTGGATCCTCCTTGAACAAATTACCTAAATTTTTAGCCCTACACTAGCAGTGTTGCTAAGACTTGCCACTATATTCCCATCTTCCTCTCTAAGACTTGCCATTATATTCCCATCTTCCTCTCTAGATACCACAAAGTGTTCGTATTCATTTTGTGTTTTACACAATTGTGAAAGAATTTGGAGTTACCATCTCCCTTTTGGAGCCATATAGCTCTACTTTTAACTCTAATACTCTATGATAAATGCAAGCATTGATTATATAAGGACCATAAACTTTTAGGAAAGTATAAGCCAATCCAAATTCCATGGAAACGAGAACAGGTCCCAGACACGTGGTAGTAAAAATGTAAAAGAATTATAAAATTCAGAGGCGCCATTTAATAGAAATACTATATGGGAAGAGTTTCCAACATAAAGATTGAAAATGTAAAAATTATAAAACTTAAAGGCACCATTTAAAAAACAACAACATAGGTACATAGTTTCCCATGAATATTCAAAGTCAAAATAATGTAATTGGAAGGATGAACCATTGATATACTTTGAGTTATCCTTTAATAAAATTTGTCAACGGATTTAATAAGTGAACTGACCCAGAATTTTGATGTCGTAGGTACTTGTTAGTTGACGGAGGGATATGAGTCTCCAACTCGAGAATCCTCGCTGACTTCACGGTGTCCCATTTCTCATCCAAATTTTTTTATAACAATTCCATGGTTGTGGGGTGGAAACATTTAACAACGACAAGAGCAAGAATGATAAAAGGAGGTAGAGATAAACAAACTTAAGAAATGCTACATAATTAACCTAAAATAAACCAGGGAAAGGGTTGTTTTTATAGTTTAAAAAAAATTTCAATTCAATTAATTAGTAATGTATTTAATACAAAACAAACAATGGAAATAGTTGTTTTTATATTTTAAGCTTATTAAATTTAATTAATTAGTAATGTATATTTCAAAAAGATTTGTTTTCAGAAGAAACATAGCACTTCCTTGATATTCATTAGAATCAAAGGTAACCATATACATCTTTGTGATACTAGGTATCATAACTAGCCAAAACACACAAACAGTGCTCAACAGCCTGAACATCCAGAATCAGGCTCCCCGCCAAGGAAAAAAGCCACAAACCGACCATACATCCTTACAACAAGTGTAGAGCACCAGAACTTACTGCTAGAAGCCAAAAGCTCCAGCAAATAACACCCTATAACAGAGCTAACAAAAAGGAGCATAAAACACCCATACAAAGATTGCTCAGGAGAGTTTACAAAGAAAACCCAAAACAATCTATACCACCAATGCAGAGGGCAAGAGACTCGTCATTATTAGAGGGCCTGCTACCCTAAACATAAGAACGTCACCATTGTCAGAAACACATAACCCAACAACAAACTGCTGACCAATATGAAACAGGAGGTCGTCAACTTTAAGGCACTGCCGCCATACCATGAGCACAACATCTCAGAGTCATGCCACTGAAACCAGCACCGAGGAACCACACCTCCGAGCAAACGACCACTGCCACTGCGTATGAACCAGTTGAAGCACCAAAGGCACCGCACTAGTGCACTCTGAGGAAAGCGCAGCCGCCTTCAAGAAAATGCAACTACTGCCTCTGCTGAAAAACAGGAATGACACAAACCTGCATTCATATAGAAAGAAACCAGACCCACGAGCAGTACAATCCAAAGGCGGAAGAAAAAAAAAAGAGAGGTGGGAGGCTAGAGAAAATCCCTAGCTGCCATGAGCTGGTTCTGTGCAGACTCTCAAACCCTGAGACCAAGCCCTTTCTTGTCGCAAACCCTACAGCCCAAATCCATAAAGGAGTATCCATCCGTATATTTCAAAAAGATTATAAATAGATGTATATATCCTCGTTTGAAATGCTTATATGCAATAAATGGAAGAGTCTAGATGTAACCCATTAAGTACTTTATCTATAACTTTTTATAACCTTGTTTAGAGATTGTAATAAGTTTATTCTAACCCCCCTTAATTGATTTAGAATATTCAACATAGATTTCAAGATCAGATACAAATGCTCTAATAAAATGATACATGATGTCATGATATACTTGCTCTATTGGTGAAAGACATGGTTTTTTGACAATGTTATTTATGAGTTGTTGTCACAATATAATGATGTTGTTCCTTATTTTTATTGTTGAAGTGCATTCAAAATTCTATGCAACCATATCGATTAACAAGTTGTTGTAGCCGTTAGAAGTTCGACTTTTGTTGAGGAAATTGTGACAATGGGATACTTCTTGGATACCCATGAGATCACACCTCAAACAAGATGGAATACAGAATGAAAATTATTCTTCCAGTCATCCATGATACCTTCAAAATCAATGTTACTATATCCAACCAGAAAATCATCATTATTACTAGAATATACTATACCATCTCATGCTCTTCCAACAATATATCTCAACATTCTATTGCCAACTTGTCATTATGAGTTTTTTTGAGTCTCTGTGAACAGAGAGATCAAACTAGTTGCATACATTATGTCCTGTTTGGTGGAAATGAGATTCATGAGGCTTCCAACCAATCTCTTTAACAAAGTGGAATCAATATTGGATTTACTTCCTTCGTTGTTCAGTTTTATGCATGTTGCAATTGGAGTTGGCGATAGTTTGTAGTTCATCATCTTCAACCTCTTCAACACATCCCTTGTATAATTTTTCTAACACAAAATTTATTGAATTTGACTAAACAACTTCAATGCCAAGAAAATATCTCATTCTTCCTAAACCAATCATTTCAATTTTTTGTTTCATAACTACTTTAAAATTGTTTATTGATAGACATCCCATGAAAATCATCTCATCAAATACAACCAATAGTCAAGATATAACCTTGGTCATTTATTTTTGTATAAAAAGTGGGTTCGTTGTCATTT
The DNA here is from genome assembly GCA_001517045.1 of Pseudotsuga menziesii. Lineage (NCBI taxonomy): Eukaryota > Viridiplantae > Streptophyta > Pinopsida > Pinales > Pinaceae > Pseudotsuga > Pseudotsuga menziesii. The sequence goes on along the minus strand of LPNX010074006.1, from coordinate 286,675 downwards.
ATGATAAAAGCATTACTAATGAGATAACAGGCAATCCTACTATACTTGGATCTAGGTCTCTGCTTAAGCACATAGAGTGTGTTTTTCAATCTCTTTACCTTATCTTCATGCACCTTGATATTGTAACCTAATAGTTTCTCCACATAAACTTCTTCTTTTAGAAAACCACCTACGAATGTTGATTGCACATTCATTTGGTAAAATTTACATCAATTTTAAGCTTCTATAGCTTAGATAGACCTTACTATATCTATCCTTTCAATTTGTGCAAATATCTCACCATAGTCTAATCCAAGATGTTATGTGAAAAAATTTCCATTGATATGTTCTTATACCTTTCAACCTCTCCTTATTATTTAACTTGAATTTGTAGACCCATTTGACTCTAATACAGTCCTTTCCTTTGGGTAGATCTACTAGATTCCATGTTCCATTCAATTTAATGGAATTCATTTCATCATCCATTTCCCTAACCCAATTTTCTTCTTTAACTAAATCTTCAGAAGATATAGGTTGGAAAATAAAATAATACAAAATTTGAATGTTCATCTAGCTGATCATAAATTTCTCTTAAACCTTTTGTTTTAATAGAAGAGTTAGAATCAACGCTATAATGAGAACTAGAAGTAGAATGGCTATATGAACTAGATGAATCAACATCGAATCAACTTGAGTATAATTCCTTGGGATCCTTGTTAGAGTACCTATGACTAGTGACTAGGATTATTGTCCACCTTGTTCGATATGGTACTATACTTCTTCTTCTTGTTCTTCTCTTCTTGAGGTATAGAAGATCCAACAATTATGGTATTTTTTGTAATCTTTCCCGATGCTTCTTCTTCTTTGAATTCTACATCTCTATTGATGATGATTTTCTTGGTAGCTAGATTCTACAATTCGTATGCCTTAGAGTGTTCATTATACCCAAGGAAGAGACATTTCTCACTTCTATCATCTAAATTTCTCCTTAATTCTTCAAGCACAAGAGAATATGCCACACATCCAGACACTCTAAAATGGGTTATGATACATCTCGTACCTATTTAGGCTTCTTGTGAGATTCTATTTTTAACATTTTTTGTGAGAGATTTGTTCAATATATCAATTTAACATGCTACTAATTCTCCTAATAGTCATTTGGCAAATATTTTTCCTTCAACATGCTTTGGTCCATGTTCACAATGGTTTTATTTTTCCACTCAACCACACCATTTTTTTATGTGTATATATCATTGTAAATTTTCTTATGATGCCATGTTGCTTGCAATATTCCAAAAAATATATATAAATCATATTTACCTCCTCTATCTGATATTAACAATTTACTTTGCTGACCACTTTTTTTTCACCAAAGTCTTGAATTCCCCGAACGAATTAAAAGTGTCATCTTTTTCACAATAAAATGAACACAAGTATTTCTTCTATAATCATTCATGAACGTTAGGAAGTAGTAGCCTCCTCCAAGTGATTCAAATTGCATTGGACCACATAGATATGTATAAACCAACTTTAATAATGATTTGGCTCTATGGGACACTTCTTTAGGGAAAATTTCCCTGTGTTTCTTTACTAGAATGCATGCCTCACATTAACTAGTTGAATCTTGAATGGGAGGCAAATTTCTAACCATCTTGTTCTCATGTGCACAACAAATTTATACCGTTGAAATGTAGATGACCAAATGAAAGATGCCACAACCAGGATTCTTCAAAGGATCAAATATTTACAAATATTTGAGTCAACTGGACACTTCCACAATGATGATTCATAACTAGATGATACATCATATTATGTTTCATTTGAATTCTAGTAATTTACTCTTTACTGGGAGGTCTATCAAAGCTGGAGCATTCATCGCCATTAAACATTATCCTATACCCTTTTTTCCTCAATTGACCTACACTAGTGAGATCCGGTTTCAAACTTGGGACATATATGTGTCTGGAATATACATTTTTGTCCTTGTTTGGTCACGTTGTTGACCATCCCTTTTTTCATAACATCAACAACATTTGATTCAACCATGATTCTAACTAGTTGAATCTTGAATGGGAGGAAAATTTCTAACCATCTTGTTCTCATGTGCACAACAAATTTATACCATTGAAATGTAGATGACCAAATGAAATATGCCACAACCAGGATTCTTCAATGGATCAAATCTTTACATTTTTCACATGGATCAAATATTTACAAATATTTGAGTCAACTCGAAACTTCCACAATGATGATTCATAACTAGATGATACATCATATTATGTTTCATTTGAATTCTAGTAATTTGCTCTTTACTGGGAGGTCTATCAAAGATGGAGCATTCATCGTCATTAAACATTATCCTATACCCTTTTTTCCTCAGTTGACCTACACTAATGAGATTCGGTTTCAAACTTTGGACATATATTTATCTGGAATATACATTTTTGTCCTTATTTGGTCACGTTGTTGACCATCCCTTTTTTCATAACATCAACAACATTATCAGTTCCTAGATTAACTTCAATCCTTACGAAATAATCTATAATTACAATTAGACATTTATTTCGGATCATATGATTCTAACAACCATATATCATTATAAGTTTAAGCATTACAATTAATACATAAAGAATCTTCATTACTTTCATAGATATTAGAATAGTTTGCATTCTATTTTCTTAGATTAACTTTCTTCTTTCTACATTTACTTGCTTAATGACCTAGTTTATTCCTTTAAAAACACCTCATTTTAGATTTGTCATACTTATGATTTTTCTCTAAGCTTATACCGTTGCTCCCTGCTGAACCATGTGATCTTATTTCACATTTTGAATTTTCTTTATCGTCTCTTTGACCATTACATCTGCTTTTAGATATGGATACTTAGGATCAAAGGCATTTTCTAAAGTGGAATCATCATTCATTTTTATTCTTAATTCATAGGATAACAATGATCCCAACAAATATTGTACTGATAGTTGACTCAAATATTTACATTCTTCAATGTATGCAAAAATTGTTTCAAACTTTATGGTTAAGGTTCTAAGAACCCTCTCTACCACTTTTTGATCTGAAATATCTTCATCGTTCATTCATAATTGATTCATAGTGTTCATGGCTTGGTTCATGAACTAGTCTACTAACTTAGACTCCTTCATCTTCAAATCTTGAAAACCACTTCTTAGATTTTACAATTTAACAACCTTCACCTTTGTAATGCTCTGATAATTTGTCTTCAAAATGCCCCAAGTTATCTTTGAAAAATATCCTGCTGAGATCTTGGGAAAAATACAGTCCTCCAAGGCTTGTTAGATGAAACATAGAGATTTTAAATCCTTCTTATGACTTTGTTTTAATGCATCCTTTTGGGCATTTGTTAAGGATTTCTTAATTTCCTAATCAGTTAGTTTTGGATACTCATTGACAACAAAATCCCAAACATATTGTGAATTGGAAAAAAAGTTCTCATTTTGTTACCCAAATATCACAATTCTTCCTTGGAAGAATAGCCCGATCTATTGTTGTCCAAGATTTCTTGAATCCATTTTAACACAAAATCTCCTCCTTCCTGTGAAAAACAAACTTTAAAGAACCAACACTTTATTGGCATTTTTTTTGTTTTTTTAACTAAATACAAAGGATGAACCCCTTTTTTGATAAACCTTAAACTACAACCAACGTTATTAGTAAGATTAAAATATGAACTATAGAACATCCAAATTAGACCATACTCTTGAATGTTTCCTAGAAAAACAAGAAACATTCATCTACATTGTGGCATTAAACCAAACTTTTATATCTATAGCAATATGAGACTTATTTGTCAATTTCTAAACTAGAAAAATCCTCACATGATTTCCTCTCACAACTAACTTCTTTATCTTTCTTTTAGTGGTTTTTCTCATGTAGATGGGTAGTTTCAAGCGTTCTTCATGCCATATTTTTTCGTAACATGGTATTCCTCCTCAAGTAGTTTGGTCTACCTCAATATGTAAGGCTATTTTCTCCTCACGTCCGATGGTTTTCTCCGTATGTGGGTTTCCTATTTGCAATAGATTACACATCAATTTTCTTGTTTGTGGGAAAATTCAACTATCCACGTGCGACCTCCTTTTTTAATGAAAGGTGGATTAAAAAAAGGTGTCCTAACAAATAGGCAATTTCTCTGTATTTTTTTTTTTGGTCTCTTTGACATATCTTTTGGTGGATCCTTTAATGGCTCTATTTGGAGGCATTTCCTCTAAATTTAATACCATTCTGATAAAAAGAGGTAGATAAAAACTGAGGAAATGCTGCAACATTAGCATAAAATAAATAAGGGATAAGGTTGTTTCCAGAGATAAAAAATAATCAATACAATTAATTCATATTGTATCTAAAAAAAGATTATAAATACATGTATATGTTCTTCATTTTCAATACAATTAATTCATATTGTATCTAAAAAAAGATTATAAATACATGTATATGTTCTTCCTTGAAATGTTTAGATGCATTTAAAAGTCTAGACATAACTGACTAATTACTCTATCTAGAACTTTCTACAACCTTGTTTAGCAATAATATTAGTTTATTGTAACAAAGAAAGCAGCAGTGTCGCAATGCATTTGGAATGTGGAAAGTATGAGAGAAAATTATGTTCATTTATGCATGCATTGCGGATAACCGAGATAGGAATTGGACTTTTTCAAAACAAACACCATCTCTGTTAGAGTAGAGAAACTAATCTCATACATGTTCATAACTGCCATAGATTTATTTATGATTTCATGTCCTCTCAAGTTCACATTCAATATGAATGTATATTTCAAAAGGGATATGGTCAAGATTTGTTCATATCATATACATATGAAATCCTAGATTCGTGGGGTTTTATGGAAATGCTTTACATTGATTAGTCTAATGTGTTTTGGAAAAAGTGTATAAGCTATAATATCACAACCAAATGATAAAGGTCATTATATATGTTGATAGGAGTAATTAATCAAAAAAGGTGGATAATGAAACATTATATTAACTTTCATGGGAAGATTGGAGGATGAGTAGAGTACTTAATTAAAATATTAATAATAAAAAAATATTTATGATTTTTTATTATGATTTTTTATATTTGAATATAGTTAACAATATTTAATTATGGATGGATGTGGTTAACATTCGTTTACTATGGTTGATATTGATTAATTATGGTTAACTTTAGTAACCCTTGGTTATTCAAGTTTGACTATGGGTTGTTGGAGTCATTTACCCAACATGCACACTTAATTTGGTCAATTTGGCCTTGTTAAACCATTATCCTAATTTTAATTGACTTAATCGGCATTAGATGAGCACACTATGACATCAACATGAGCACACCCACGCCTACCTTCAATCAAGGAGGCCAACTAAGCCTTCACCTTCAATCAGGGAGGTTAATTGGGCTTCCTCCTTCAATCAGGGAGGCTAACTGGGCTTCCTCCTTCAATCAAGGAGCCATTCTGGGGTGATCTGAGTGTCATAAATGCACCTAATTGCTAACTGATTGTTATAATCAGTTAAGCTAAGTTGTGAAGGCGCCTCCATTCATTATTTGATTATTTTTTATTTTTATTTTCTGAACTGGAGACAACTAGGGCGCCTCCAACCACTTCTGATGACCAGTTTGACTTCAGTTAACCTCATCGGGGTTCATTGGAGTTAATGATGTGCTACCACTTGTTGATTGGCATGCAGTGACATGTGTCTAAGCTACTTTCAGTTAGACTCGGTCATCCATTGCACTCCGATACAGTTAGGACTCAGCTGAGTCAATCATAGCTTGATCAGTGGGTTAACTAGGTGTGTTTACTGTGGCTGAAATTCAGTTAAGCTACACCCATTCATTCAATTCGAATGACCTCCTTGGGAATTTCAATTGTCTTGGAATTCATGCACCTTGCATGACCATTGTATTGTATTACTCATTCTTTATTGAAAATACAAAGTTGCTACTCCTATTGCAGCACCATTATGCCATTTTGATGCTTAATTATCTGAAATCTCTTATGAGACTGTGTTTTAGTCCCTAGATTACTGTGACAGATTAATATGGTATCAGAGCTCATGGCGGGATGAAGCTCAAATCTCTCAAAAACATGGTTTTTGACAGATCTTGCATGAAAAATTGAGCAAAAGCTCAAAATTCAGCACTGCACCAGAAGCAAAGGCTTACCACTTAATACCCCAAGTTAAGGAATTGTTGATCAAGCTTGCTTGATCAACTATGCTGGGTGTGATGAAAACCTAAAATGTGTAGGCTGTTCGACCTTACGGTGCCCCTTTTGTTGTGATTTGCAGGTTTTAACAAGTGAAAAGCATTCACTACAACAGTTTGAGATGGCTTCTTTCGTCGAACTCTTGACTCCGTTCAATTTCCATTCATGGAAAGGAGACATGGAAATATAGCTACGTGCTAGAGAACTCTACCGGGTCACTATGGACACTAAAGAAGAGCCTACTCATGTGATAGACAAAGCTAGATTCTTGAACAAGAAAGATGAAGCATTCGGTTTCTTGTGCCTCTCTATTTCCAAGGATCTTATTTTCCACCTCTCGGGATTGAAGACTCCAAAGGAAATTTGGGAAAAATTGAACATCCTGTATGGAATACAGGATGATTTGAGAGTTTATCAGCTTGAAAATGAGTTGATGTCTCTCCAACCTTCCAATTTTGAGACCTTAAATTATTTTTTCACAAAGTTCAAGCACGTTACTATTGAAGCAGTGTAAGGTGAAGAAGGAGGATGATCCGCTCATCCTCACCATTCTCTCCAAACTTGAAGCTGATTATTCGGTGTTTATCTCTACATTCCGAGTGGGGAAGCTCACAACCCCTGGATGGAAGATACCTTCACTCAATGCCTTCATTGAGTACCTAACAAGTGAACATGATAAGCTTGTCCAAATGGGGATCGTCAGATCCTCTGGTGATCAAGCCCTCTATGCTTTGGGGCCCAAATATATGAAGGGTAAATGAAAGCAATAGAAGAACCCAAAAACCAAATTTGAAGCTCCTAAGCCTAATGTTGAAAACCAACAGCATGAAGAGCCTTCCAGCTCGAAGAAGAACAAAAACAAAGGGCATCATGGAAAGGAAAAAGTCAAGTGTTCATACTGCAAGAAGGGATTCCACCCTGAACATGCCTTCATGAAAAAGAAACTTGATGAAGCTACTTCTCTTCTTAAGAAAAATCACATCAATCTTTCAGAAAGCTTTTGGAGGAGAGATCAGCAAGATCGGGATCCATAGCATGAAAGAGGTCATGCTCTCATGGAAAGCACTTTGAAGTCCAATGCTATTTTGATAGATTTGGGAGCTTCAAATCACATGATGGATGACAAAGACTCCTTCTCATCTTTGGAGACCGAAAAGACCATCCCCATCCACATGGGAGATGAGTCCACAATCATATCCGAAGCACAAGGTACTGTAAATCTTGAGCATGGTTATTTTTCCAATGTTTTGTATTTACCATCTCTTGCATCAAACCTTATAAGTGTTTATCAAATGAAACATATGGGAGTGCCCAAGAGAGTCTCCTTTATCCCAGATGATGTAGAGATCATAGAACATGCATCCAGAAAACTTGTAGCAATAGTCCTTCCAAACCATCATGTAAAAGCCTACGAGTTCTCCCATTTTGTGGTTGATGCAAAGTCCACCGCATTGCTGACTCATGGAAATGAGGTTGGTAAACTGTGGCATGAGAGGTTCGACCACCTGAAATTCAAGTACTTGTAGCAATTGCAGAAGAATTCCATGGTTGAAGGCCTCCCAGTCATCAAAGCTACCATCGGAATTTGCAAGGGTTGTGTTGTTGGAAAGCACCCTGAGCATAAGTTTGATCGGGGGAAGGCAAGCTGAGCATCATGCATCTTAAGGATGATATATTATGATATCAGTGGACCCATGCCTACCACATCCATGAATGGATCAAGGTACATTCTCACTTTCATTGATGACTTTTCCAGATACACATGGGTCTTTTTTATAAAAAAAAAGTCGGAAGTCTTGGAAAAATTCACTGATTTGAAGACACTGATAAAGAATGCATCTAGAAAAAAGATCAAGATTTTAAGATATGATAATGGCGGGGAATATATCAGTAATGAGTTGCTGCATATATGTTCTCAAAGTGGTATTCAGATCCAACATTCAGTCCCCTACACTCCCCAGTAGAACAGTGTAGTGGAGAGAAAGAATCGGTCTATCAAGGAGATGACCACTTGCATGCTGGAAGCAAAGAAGTTGGCTGCAAATTTGTGGGATGAAGCCATGAATGCTACAAAATAAATTAATAATAGAGTGCCACACTCATCCATGAAAGGGAATACCCCTTTCGAAGCCTACTTCGGACACAAGCTGGATGTGTTGAATCTCAGGGTGTTTGGGTCCACTGCTTGGGCCTGAATTCCGCATGATAAAAGGAGGGATTTGCAACCGCAAAGCATCAAATGCTTGTTTATTGGATATCCAGATGAATCTAAAGGTTTCAAGCTGCTGGATATCAAAATAAAACAAGTTATCATTGAAAGGAGTGTCCTGTTCGATGAGCCTCTTCAGGAGGTAGAACTACTGAAGGAGAAAACTACTAGATTTCCTTCCTATTCTACTGAATATTTGGATGATGAAATTGGGGGTGATGAACCTAATTTGGATCCTATGATTTCTGATATTAATGAAAAAAAAACATTAGATGCTGAATCAGAACCTGAAGTACAAAATCATCTCCCAACTTGGGCCAGACAGACACTCTCCTCTGCAGGTGAAAACATTGAAAAACTGAATGATCCAAGAAGAACGCGGTCTGATTTCCAAAGAGTAGGTATTGCGCTCTCTTGTCCTGATTATTTTTTATCCGAATATTGTTATTTAATTATAATTTAAGATCCTAAGACTTACTACCATGCTCGGAAGGATCCAATATGGCAATATTCCATGGACGAAGAGATGAATTCTCTTCAGAAAAACACTACTTGGGAGCTAGTTTCTCATCCTTCGGGGAGGAAATTGGTTCAATGAAAGTGGGTGTTTCGGACTAAGGTTGATGATGATGGAAAAACCTGAAAATATAAGGCAAGGCTGTTAGCAAAAGGTTTCTCCCAGGTCCAAGGTGTGGACTACCATGAGACTTTTGCACCGGTTGCAAAAATGGACTCCATCTGCCTAGTTTTGGCAATTTCTGCATCTAAGCACTAGGAAGTGCATCATATGGATGTTAAGTATGTCTTTCTACATGGATATATTCATGAGGATATATACATGAAGCATCATGAGGGCTACATTTCTGATTCGTCTTTGGTTTGCAAACTAAAGAAGTCACTATACGAGTTAAAACACGCCCCAAGAGAGTGGTATTCCAAGATGGATGCCTTCCTTCTCTCACAAAACTTCCAAAGGCCTAAATCAGATCCGAATGTGTATCTACAATAGTATTATGGTAATTTATTTATTTATTTTTATATGTTGATGACTTACTGATTACAGGTAGCACAATTGCTTCTATTTCAGTCATCAAAACTGCCCTCCACAATGCATTTGAAATGAGTGATTTGGGGCTCTTGAAGCAATTTATGGGGCTCGAAATTGAGCAAAATATTGATGGGATAATGGTCACTCAATCCAAATACATATCAGACCTGTTAGTTAAGTTTAACATGGCTGAATGTAAGGCTGCTCCATTCCCTTTCCTTTTAGGGATCAGCCTTGAAGAAGGAAAAAGCACACCTCCCATGGACTGCACTATTTATCGATAATTGATTGGTAGCTTGCTTTACTTGACTCATTATTGGCCTGATATATGTTATGTTGTGAATGATATGTCAATATACATGCAACAACCTCATTATCTTCATTAGAATGCAGCCAAGAGGATCCTCCAGTATATTCAGGGAACCAGGACCTATGACATTCACTATGTTGCAGACTCTGAGCTAGAGTTGGTTGGTTACACAGATTCCAATTGGGTGGGTTATTCTATTGATCGAAAGTCTACTTCCGGATATGTCTTCATGTTTTTTGGTGGCCCCATTTGCTGGTATATCAAAAATAAGGCCGCCATAGCATTGTCGTCAGCATAGGCCGAGTGCCGAGGAGCGATGAATGCTTGCATCCAAGCTGTTTGGTTGCAAGGCATTCTTTCAGAGTTTGATCTTGGTAGTACTTTGTCCACTGTCCTCTTTTGTGACAATCAAAGTGCTATTAAGATATCCACAAATCCAGTTACCAGGAAGAGGACCAAGCATGTAGAGATACACATGCACTATATCAGGGAATTGGTGCATGACAGGACCATCATTTTGCAATACTGCCCTACTGATGAGAAGATTGCAGACATCTTCACCAAGAGATTTTCAGAAAAGAAGTTCACTGAAATTCGTTCACTATTGTGGGTGAGTTAATCAGGGTGATTAGACTACTTTCAGTGTTCAGCTTGAGGGGGGGGTTTTCCCACTGGGTTTTCCCTCTTACCTCTCTTAGATTTATTTTTGAGCATTGTTTGAGTTACATTATTGTATAGGGTGACCTATGGACTTTATTTTTGGGGCCCTAGCATTTCATCCATTTTATTTTTACTCCTCAGGGGGGGTGTTGGAGTCATTTACCCATCATGCACACTTAATTTGGTCAATTTGGCCTTGTTAAACCACTAGCCTAAGTTTAATTGACTTAATCGACATCAGATGAGCACACTATGACATCAGCATGAGCACACCCACACCTACCTTCAATCAAGGAGGCCAACTAAGCCTTCACCTTCAATCAGGGAGGTTAACTGGGCTTCCTCCTTCAATCAGAGAGGCTAACTGGGCTTCCTCCAATCAAGGAGCCATTCTGGGGTGATCTGAGTAACATAAATGCACCTAATTGCTAACTGATTGTTACAATCAGTTAAGTTGAGTTGTGAAGGAGCCTACATTCATTATTTGATTATATTTTATTGTTATTTATGAACTGGAGACAACTAGGGCGCCTCCACCCAATTTTGATGACCAGTTTGACTTCAGTTAACCTCATCGGGGTTCATTGGAGTTAATGATGCGCCACCACTTGTTGATTGGCATGAAGTGACATGTGTTTAAGCTACTTTCAGTTAGACTTAGTCATCCATTGCACTCTGATATAGTTAGGACTCAGTTGAGTCAATCACAACTTGATCAGTGGGTTAACTAGGTGTGTTTACTGTGGCTGACATTCAGTTAAGCTACACCCATTCATTCAATTCGAATGACCTCCTTGGGAATTCGAATTGTCTTTGAATTCATGCACCTTACATGACCATTGTATTGTATTACTCATTCTTTATTGAATATACAGAGTTGCTACTCCTATTGCAGCACCATTATGCCATTTTCATGCTTAATTGTTTGAAATCTCTTATGAGACTGTGTTTTAGTCCCTAGATTATTGTGCCAGATTAATATGGGTGACCAAATTTGGTTATAGGTACTTTTGATTGAGTGTTAACTATGGTTGATTTTGGTTGATTGTGATTAAGTATGTTTGAATTTGGCTAACCATGTTTGACTCTTTGACTATGGTTGACCATGTTTAATTATGGTAGAGTTTGATTACACATGTTTAATTATAATTAACTATGTTTAATTATAGTTGATCGTGTTTGGAAATTGTTTAACCATGATTAACTATAACCAACTATAGTTGACAATGTTGTAGAATGTTTCATTGTGGTTTGACCATTTAATAATGTTGTTGACCCTGTTTAAGAATGTTCAACTATCAATGACCATGTTTGACTATGGTTGACCTTGTTTAAGAATGTTTAACTATTAATGACCCCTTTTTACTATGGTTGACCATGTTTTCCCATGTTAACCATGGTCGACCACATTTGGTCAAGGTTAATGATGGTTTACCATGTTTTCCTATGGTTAAATATTGTTGAGCATATTTGACAACTCATCACTACACTTGACATTGTTGACTATGCTTGAATATGGTTGAATTTGGTTGACCATTGTGAATTATGGTAGACCATGGTTGAATATGGCTATATTTTTATATTTAACTAAGCATGACTATGGTTGACTATGTTTTACTATCATTTACATCCATTGGCTTTGGTTGAGCATATTTATCAATGCTTGATTAAACATGACCTTACCATGTGTGAATATTTGACTGTTGGTGACAATAATTGACCATGTTTTAGCATGATTGGATTTTGTTGCTTATGGTTGAATGTGGCTAACCATGTTAGAATATGGTTCACCAAGGTTATCCATTGCTGACTATTATTGGCCATGGTTGATTATGTTTGGCTATGGTTTGAAGAGGTTTACTTGAAAGTTATTTTACATGTGACATTATGGTTGAATTCAATAATTAGTTAGTATTATATTTCTGAAAAAACCTAAAGATATTGTTATTGTTGTTTTGCTTCCTGTTATTATTGTTGAACTCTACCCTATGATTTGCACTATCTAGCGTTGGTGCTTTTGCACGTAGTAGGGGAGAAATCCCCATTACACTCATGAATCTATGATGACCAAATACAATAGTAACATCCCGACAGAGGAATAAAACATCTCCGATAGATTACAACAATAAAATACATTTAGAATATTCTTTGAAGTTACAATAGTTCAACAAGTACCTGGGTGCACAAATACCAATTGAAGCGAATATTTATTCACTTCACACACAACATTACTAGAACACCTGGAATATTCAATAAGCCATTAATAGGACAAATATATATTGATAAATGGATAGATAAAAATATGATAGGATATTATAGCGTAGCTCGCCTTTAATATGGCTTGAGTGTTTCATAATGAAGAGTTATGTCCCTTCACATTAATAGCTACTACTATAATAATTAACAATTATTACTTTATTTAATTATTATCCTATTTATGTTTATTACATTGCCACTCCCTTAGAAAGGCTTTGTCCTCAAATCCTTAAATGTTTCTGCATCATTTTTTGTGGTGTCGCAACTGACGAGACATGTCAATACAAACTACTAAGAGTTGAGCACAACTTCCGATATGTGGACAAATCAATCCATCCCAAATTGATTTGTTGTGGACTGTTTGCATTCCATATTGATCTATCATTAGGAGATTTGATCACATTGGTACCGTTATCTTTCGACATTTCCCACTTTTTAGAATATCTGTTTTTATGGTTGGGGTGTCGATATGGAACTTTCACAATGTGATTTTCTTTTATGAGTGTCATCTTTTGAGCATTGATCTGAGCAAAAATTTGTATTTTCGTCTCTTGAGGTTTTAAGGTTTCGTTCTGTATCTTTTCCAACTTGTTTTCTAACTGCATGTTATCATTTTGAAACTTTGTAATCACTTCTACATGTGATTTTCTATCATCTTCAGACTTCTTAAGTTGTTCCTTAAGATCTTCGTTATGCCTTCTGTACAATGATTTTCTTCCTGTTTGTCTAGAAGTTTTCCTTCAATGGATTCCGTAGATTGTTCCGTCTTCCAAATACTTTTCAACTTCTTAATTTTTGTGACTAGTGTCTTCTTATGATTACTTAATCTAAAAATTTCTTCGGAATGGCTTGATAAAACCTTGTTGACTTTTGTCAGTTCTAACTTACGTGTCTTCTTACTGTCGTCATACTGCTGCTAGAGTTTTTCTTTTTGCTATTTATGATGACGCAACTCTACTTCTTGATTTTCTAACTTCATCCGAACTTGCGCCAATTCAGCATCTTTTTCCATGATGAGTTTGTTTAGATGCTTTATTTCTTCTTCTAATTCATTATCGCATCCATATGGTGATTTGTTGTCATTTTTTGACTTTCTGATCCGGTCTTCTAGGTTTTGATTATGAATTTTTAAACATGATATTTCTTTATACTGAACATATAACATTTTCTTGTTCTCTCTTATGGTTCGTTCCAGCTGTCGATTTTGATTCCATAAGCGGTGATTCTCATCGTCTTTCCACTCTTTCAAACACTTTTGTGTCTCAACCTCAGCTTGTAGACTTTTATTGATCGCCTTATATTGTTCTAACTCGTCCACTTTGGTTTGTAGTTGTGCCTTCATTTCCAAATATGTAGTAGCCATTGTTTGTGACTATGTTTCTACTTCACTTTTGTCTTCTTTTCTTCTAGAAGGGTAGATACAAAAGCTGCAATAATTCTCAATATGTCTCTTTTGGAAAAACTTTCTTCGACTATTTATTGTTAGGTCAAATAACCCTTTTTTTTCAAAAATAATTATTATTTTAATAAAATAATAATAATAATAATAATAATAATAATAATAATAATAATTTTTAAACTTAAGTTATATAAAATAATATATAACCTTCCAAATTCTAGTCCTTAACTTTTATTTTTTTCCAATACTTTTGCAAAATGCTAGTAGATTGGGTGGTTGGGAGGAATGAGTGTTACCTTCCCCACCTAAGTTCAAATCTCACTTGTTTTTGTAGTAGAAATTATTATGCATTTTTATTTATTTTCCCTAAGTTTTGTAAAATGTGAGTAGATTGGGTGTTTGGGAGGAATGAGCGTTATGGTTTCACTTTTACCCTCTCTTTTTTGTTTTACTTTTATCTTTTCTTTTTTAACTTTTCTTTTTTTAACATTTTTTGTTGTTGTTGTTGGACAATGTCCAATATTTTAGGGAAACCCTAAAAACTAAATTCACACTAAGTGTAAATAATGGCCAAGGGCTGTATAGCTTTGAGACTAAATGAAGTGAATATTTATTCACTTCACACAAACAATATTACCAGAACACCTGGAATATTCGATAAGCCATTAATAGGACAAATATATATTGATAATTGGATAGATAAAAAGATGATAGGGTATTACAACATAGCTCGCCTATAATATGGCTTGAGCGTTTCATAATGAAGAGTTATGTCCCTTCACATTAATAGCTACTACTATAATAATTAACAATTATTATTTTATTTAATTATTAACCTTATTTAATTATTATCCTATTTATGTTCGTTACACCAATGCTATATAAGGAAGGGATATGAGGTGAATTAAAGGACATAAAGTGAGAGCGAATGCTTGTTGGATGAATTGAAGTCTAGACATGGCTTTTCTACTACAAAGACTTTTGGGGATCAAGGGCATGGATGGTAGAGGAGTAAGTCTAAGCAAAGGAGAAAGAAGGCACCTTCAAGGATTGTAAATTTCTTCGTTTGCATCTAATATGAATCAATTCAATTCCCCCCGCAATTCTTGTTCAGTGTTTTCCCTCCAAGTTTTATTTTGAATTTGACTTGATAGGCAACTAGATCTAGCCTTAATTTCTTAACGGTTGTTTGGTAGGATAGTAGGAAGAATGTCTCGTGGTTAGATTTGTAGGTGTGAAGGAGATTTAAAGGGATGGAAGATCAACTATCAAGAAACTCCATCAAACTTCAAGGCTACAAGAAGTAGTCTCCTATATTCCTCCCCTTCTCAAATTCCACGAAATAAAGATTAAGATCTTAAGTTAATTGTGATAATTGGTTTGTATCTCTAGCAATTGGGCTTCACCAACCCCAAAGAAATAGGAGAGGAAGACATAGATTCAGTTGTAGAAACTCCACTAACATAGGGGCTATGATTCATCCAAAGGGGAAGAGGAAAGGGGGATATGGGAAACTAAATCATATGTTGTCAAGTGTCAACCTTAGAACTCATTCAAAGTTTCGTCACATGCTTTAAATGAGCCAACTACCTTCTCTTGAGTATTAAAACCAATCATTGAATGTACATGTTATGCTAGTGGGAAAAGTCACGTCTTGCAGTTATTTAGGATGGGGGTTGTGACAATTATGTTAAGTGTCACAATTCATTTATTCTATGGTAAGAAGATATGTCTGTTGTCTTTTCATGCTTATCTCATATCCCTTCAAGTAAACACTCTTTTGATCATTCTCTCATGCAGATTTCCACATAACGTAAAGCTTTCCCGTTGCAGTTCATGTTCATTACTAGACAGTGTTTAACCCATAAATTCAATTTAGAGATAGAGATGCAATTTTGAAGGCATAATAGATGGTTGTAGGTGAGCATAGAGGTTGGGAAAGCTAGGAGCGCTTACCCATTGAATTCTGCTATTTTTGGATGCTTGAGAAGCCATGAATTAATGTTGCAGGAGGTTCTCCAATAGCATACAACATAATGGACTCTTACTGCACATACTAGTAAGCACTATATGGGTTTGATTTCCTGAAGGAACTATGGATCAATGAAGGGAAATGCATTCCTTGTGTTTTGTGGGGGTTGTTGGAAGGCATGTCATGGCTATGATGGCTTAGTGATATCCATTTAGAGCTTTAGATGAGATTTTGGCTAAGAATATAGACCAAAATGGGTTATGGGCTGAGTGAGATAAGCCTATAGGTGTTTCCTTCGCTCTGGGTGCCTCATATCCCAACATGAAGGTGGCCTCTCAACAAAAAGAGTATATGTTGGATAGAGTGCCTAAAGTTGGGTGGAAAATCGCTCTTACACATCCAATCGCTTGGATAATCTTTGTTAAAGATAAGTATTATGTTTGTATTTGATGTGCAATGATATTTATTTATATGCCTATGATAATTATGCTTGTAAGTGCATGCTCTGAGTGTGATGATTGAGTTTATTTATGCTGTGTGTTTTTATTTACATATCTACACATGCATTTTAGATGGTATAAATTCGTAATTACGACTATGGAGTGAAATGTAAAGGTCCTAATTTAGCTAATGCCCCCTCTTGCTAGTCAAATTGAAAAACAAAGTTGTTACAATTTTTATTTTTATTTCAAAGTTATTTTCCAATTTTTTAACATATATAAACTTATATATAATTCTTTTATTAAAAATATTGCTAAAATTGAAATTTGAGATAAAAAAAAATTGAATATCATTAAAATATATATATATTAATATAAAATGATTATTCATTTTAATTTATAAAATCAAAAGTAATGTCGTCATGTATGGACTATCTTTGTATTATATTAAGAAAGTGGATATGGAATATCTTCATAATATATTAAAAATGAAAGATGGAAAACACATTAAATTAAAATATTTTATGTATTAAATTTAATTTGAAAATATTTGTAATATTATTATTTATAATTTAATAAAAAAAAAATATAAAGTAAAATATTTTTTATAATAATAAAAGAAAATATAACTAACTTAGAAACATTATAACATAATAAAAGACCAACTAATTTATTTTTTATCAATTTATAGAAAGTCCACAAAAAGTGGACTTACGATAGGAAATCCTCATATCATCACGATGATAAATTTTGTACATATATGCCAACATTTCATTGTGTATATCATGAAAAATCTCACATAGATGTTGAAGTGAGACACTTAGATGTTAAGTTATTATATATACAATATCATATTATGTGTTGAATTAAATATCTTTATCTTAGTTTAATTTTTATTATTATTTAAAATCATTTTAATTTTGTTATTACATATTAAATACATTACATTAATACATAAACTTAATCATTCTTAAATTAAATAATTAAATAAAATTCAAATCCATCCCTAACTTATTTAATATCCTTAATTATAAGGTTTACGTTTAACTAAAATGCATAAGTGAAAAACAATAATTTCTTATTTTAAATATTTAATCACTAATAAATTTGGATTTTTTATTTTTATTTTTTCTAAGCCATTTCTATTTTTAAGATGAATCTATGCTATTTTAATTGTTTAAATTTTTAATACAATGACAAATTATAATACAAAATACAAAAGATATTTTTTTTCCAATTGTAACGCCCCATATTTTGACTAGGTGTGTTTATCTGTTGGACATATTGCACTGTACTTGCTTATTATTTGTTCGACTAAGCTAAATTGAGTAAACTATGTTATCAACATGTTAGACTTGATTATAGGTTGTTACTATGATTATGATGTTATGATTATGTTTATAAGATTACTATGTTGTACTTATCGTGATATTCCTTTATTTCATAACGACTGTGTATGTTTAATGGTTGTCCTGTATGAAATGTGATATATATGAAGTGGCAAGTGGATGCCAATCCATGATGTGAATGATTTAATGATTTTATGTGCTGAAAGAAAATGATGATTGAATGAAGATATTGTTACGAAATGTATGGAAATACTAATCTGCAGGACACAAGGGCAGTGAGATGGCTAGATACTTGATATGATATGAGGAATATGTGCATGCTAAAAAATAAATCTTAGCAATCGAATAGATAATATGATGACACAAACCGATAATCTCAATAACATCATAGTGTGATGTTGACAAGGTATAGATCCAATATGTTGAGAGGGATAGAGGTATTTTCCACCCTATGGTTTTTATGATACATGAGGTTGTGGGAGGGTTTTGTTGAGTCACACTCCCCTAGACATGTGATGATGAAGGTAAAATGCCTGTTAGGCAGGGTCAGGTCCAATGTTTAGCCGACGCTAACGCTCTCAGTTTCTATATGGGTCCGGGTCGGTGAAGTTGGCACCACATATTTACTAGCAGAGGAAGGATAGGGAAGATGCAGAAGTAGGATATGATGTGAGGATGCGTTAGCCAATATTGTGGGGATTGGGGGTTCTATAGCAGTATGTAGTGGTAGTAGGTATCCCTCCCTTGAATGTAACTAATTAATTGATTACTATAAAGCTATGTATAATTCTGTTGAATCTTGATTATTTAAACCATTAGATAACTCGTATTGATAAAATGAGTATGTTAAGTATCTATGACTATTAAGTCTGCATTGTTATTGTTAATTAACAAATATGCATAAGCAGGATATGCTTACTTATAGTACATATGTGATCTGTGCATGCACTGGCCACGTATGTAGACTTTGCATATATACACTAGTATCATTATACAATTACTCAGAAGGTTAAATAATTGTGTAAGTTGTTACAAAATAGTAAGTTATTATTGATTGATAATAGAAGTTAAGACTTGTAAAGTATGTATTAAACCAATCAATTAACGTTCCTTAAATTGTACATGAGCACTACAATAAAATGATTTATTAAGTGTCGTATGTTGAAATTATTGTCCGAAATTGTCGTAAGTAAGCATGAACATTGCTCCATATTTGACAGTAGAATTGTACTATTGAATTATTAATTACAATTAGTTTTACCCTTAAGGATAGTTGTCTAAATGTGTAAAAGTACTATGTTGGTAATCTGTCACTTAAAAAACTAAACCAACAATTAATGAATGTTATTATTATTATTACTATGTATTCAATTATTATTATTATAAATGATTATTGTTATTTTAAACTATTGTGAAATAAGTAACTTCATAATGCTAGTTAAACTAATTATTTCAATATCTGGATTATTCTGCCTCGGATAAGTGGAATAATATTATTATTTTAAACAAATTGTGAGTGAATTGTCCAAATCAAATAATATTATATTAATATTATATGAATATTAAATAGATTTGGAATTTAGAACATCATTGTCAAATTGGATTTTTACTAAGTAATCACACATTGGAATCTTTGTTGTGTCAAGTAATGCTTATCAATTATTATTTTATCATAGAAACATTTAAAACATAAGTGGTAGGTGGATCTGTCAATTAAGAAGATAAGCCTCATAAATCAACCAAGTAGTGGTCATTCTTAAGAATTAATAAATAATTGAAGTCAGCGTGAGAGAACTAATTTAATAAACATGATTGTTTGAACTAATTGTGAGAAAAACAAGATCTGATAAACATATTAAATATTTAATTATATTGAATAGCGGAAAGGGGATTAATGGGTTTGGGTCTCGGGGAGATAGGGGAAAGGAGGTAGAGTAAGGTTGAAGGAAACATAAGGAATATGGGTATATAGGAAAGGTTGGGGAGGAGTAGTCGAGGGATCTTCGATCGAGGTTTTTGGGGGAAAAATAAATTTGAAAGGGAAGGGGAAAACCTTGTTGAAGAGAGGAAGGGGAAAATTGTTGTTCATGAAACATAACAAGGAAGATGTAATTGGAATTATTGGTTTGTGGGATCGAGGACTAGAAATTCTGTCGATTTCCTTGGGCCACTAGGATCAGACTTGGTCGAAAGGGTGGTTTATTTAGCCAGTTACTAAGTACTAAGGATGCTAATTTAGACGGGAACATGTCGGAGCTACGAGAACTAAGGGATCTACTACACCCTTTCGTATACAGGTATGTCATCTTACTAGTATTATTTTCCTAATTTGAAGCCATATTTAAATGACTAAGCTATTGAATGGAAATTCTAAATTTACACACATGTTTATATTTCGGTACTATATTAACTCCTATATATATATGCCACAATTTTTTTTTTTTTAATTTCAACAGTCTCAAAAAGAGATGGATTACATCAAAATCTTAGGAATAAAATTGATTAAGTGCTTCCTCCTGAAGGAGGAGCACTACACCAAGAGAAGAAAATAAAGAATTTATTAATTTAAAATGAACCACATTGTTCATGGGCCTTTAGAGCCTATTACATATATCATTTTGCAAATTTTCTCATATTCATATCAGGTACAATTTGTTCTAGTACCCAAATTCACCAATTGTACTAAAGAGAGATCAGAGCTCTTGTGAGGATCTTGCGCATGACTATGTATTATGATCCATGTTCTAAAATTTGAAAAATAAAATAGGGTTGTGTTTATATGCCAAGATAGATTTTACTTTTTAAGCAGATGCTTCTTTTAGAATTTCCTTTTTAATAGATAATCATATGAACCTTTATCATGGATGGGGTCCAAAATCATGCACATAAATTGTTTGATTTTTCCTTTCCTATTTCTGCCATAATCCTTCTCCAACATGCAACCCAGTCTTAGACAACACATATATCATTTTGCAAAATTTCTCGTATTCATATCAGATACAATTTGTTCTGCCCAAATTCACTAGTTGTACTAAAGAGAGATCAAACCTCTTTTGAGGATCTAGTGCATGACTATGTATTAAGATCCATGCTCCAAAATTTCAAAAATAAAATAGGGTTGTGTCTATATCCAAAGATGGATTTTAATTTTCAAGCATCTTCTTCTTTTGGAATTTCCTTTTAAATATATAATCATCTATGAACCTTTATCATGGATGGAGTCCAAAATCATGCACACACATTGTTTCATTTATACTTCCCTATTTCTTCCATAATCCTTCTCCAACATGCAACCCTATATTAGACAACTGATCTGTTGTATTGTTCCTTCCTTCATAAATTTGGTGAAAAGAGATATTCTAGAAAAATCCTGCCAATCTAATCAACTCCTCATATAAAGGCCTCAAAATATTTTTTTGGGAGATATCATAAGCCTCATCAAATCAATCACTAATAAGGAGTCACCAAAGACTTGTAACCTCTACACATCCGAAGATAATGCTAGATTAATAACTAATTTCAAATCTATCATCTCAACATGGTTATTTGTACTTCTCCAAATACCTGTTGCAATCTTTATCCATTGGGAATTCATGAAGTAAATAATTTCTGTAGCTCCACCCATGGATAGATTCCCTTGTGATGCATTGTAAAAATAACACAAATTACCAGATCTATCAATGTTCTCAGCAATAATCGTTGTCTCCTTTATTGGACTAGGATATTGGAGGAAGTGCTCTAATATTGTCAAACTTTTTATAGCATAAACCTCTAGAGAAATGTTCACATCATTAAATATTGTCTTATTATTTTCCAACCAAGTTCCCCATATCATAAGAGCAAGTAGAGCCTTATAGTTTTCCAAGGTCCCATTTTCAAGCCATTCATAAAATGCTTCTTGTATTCCTATGTCATTCGAGACAAAAGGAATACCTTTTCACCTTAGTAGTGTATTTCCACATCTTTGAGATGTAGGAACAATGAACAACAAGTGTTGTATAGGCTCACTATTTTATTAACAAAGTGGCATCTTCCTGGCCCAAATTCAAAATTTTCAATGAAGTAATCCCACACAAGGACTCTGTTTTCCATAAACAACCACATAAAAATCTTATTTTTTAAAGGAAATTTTAAATTCCATATAACAGAATATTACCAAGCGGCCTCAAGGAGGTCATATTCCTCTTGTATTACCCTGTAACCTAGACCGAGGGTGTAAAATCCATAATTTATATTTTTTCTCCATAATAATTCATCCTCTCTGTCAACTAGTAGAATATGAATGTCATGCATGTCTTTAATATACCTTTCCCGTAGAGTTTTTTTTCTCATTTGTAAAACCCAACTTCTTATCCTGAATCAAAGCTTGTTTCAAAGGAATAGAGAGTAGGTTATACCCTACTTAGTTCAAAACGGATAGCCCTGTTGAAATAAGGATGACACCATAGATTTAGGTAAAATATGAGAGTATTGAATGCTAGCCCATGGGTCTTCTCTGAACCTGACACTTATTCCACTACCTACTCTCTAGAAAAGCCATTCATGAATGGTGTCAAAATCCAATATAATTGAATTCCACATAGTAGATACATTCCTGACACTTAAAATTTTCTCTACTTCTCAACCCTTCTTCAATGGATAGTGGGTAAATTTAATTTTGGTAAGCAACTTTGACCCACAAACTATTACCCTTTAGGATCCTCCAAACACCCTTGGAAGCTAATGGATTTCCTTAGATCCTTTGGAAGAGATACTATTTTCCATGCCACCCAATAAAAACCTTTTCCTTTAATTTCCCATTCCAAAGAAAATTTAAACACATCTTGCTAATGTGCTCCATAGTACCCACATCAACATGAGAGAAAGTGATCCATAACACTGGAATAGCCTCCAAAGAAAACTTCATCATGATGATTCTACCTCCCCAAGAAAGTCACTTGTTATGCAACACGTGTAATTTGTTCTCCACTTTTTGTATGATCCATTCCCAATCTCTCTCATGGTAGTTATTAGGCTTAATAATAAATCCCAAATATTTTAATCCAAGTTGGATATCTACCATTGCAAAATCAATCTGTGTGTTGATCCAATTGACCATGTTTTGATCAAGATTAATATAAAAGACAATAGAATTTCTAATGTTTATGGGCATACGTATAACAAGTGAAAAATTTTCCAATATAGACTTAACTTTAAAATGTCCATATTAGAGCCATCTAAGAAGATAAAAATTCCATCTAAAAAATAAGATGAGATATACACACATTCCCCCAATCTTAATCCCTTTCAAATAACCATTGGTCTTTCCATTGAGAATGGATCTACTCAAACCTTCCACTATAAAAATAAATAGAAGAGTATAAAATGGGAATCCTTGACTCATATCGTTTCCTGGTCTAAATAAAGACGAGGCAAAGCCATCTATCAAGGAAACAAATGTTACATACCAAACACGTGAAACAATCCAATTTACAAAGGGTATCTGAAAATCAACTTGAAGAAAAACCAATCTTAGATATGTCCAAGTGACCCGATCATAAGATTTAGTAAGATCAACCTTTATAATGATTGCTAGTAACTTCTTCAACTTTTCTTCATATAGGACCTCTTGAGCGGTTCCAATAACATCATGAACTTATATATATTCAAGGAAAGAAAATTGTTCTTCTAGATCTTCTTTGGATAAAATTCCTCTAATTATTCTTGTAATAAAATTTGGTATTATCTTATAGATGCAATTGCGTAGTAAAATAGGCCTATAATCATCAAAAGAGACACCTCTATCACTCATTGGAATAAGAGCAATACAAGTAGTATTAAAAGTTTATGGTATCTTTCCTTTAACCCTTCATTCATCAATGATTGCTAGGATATCCAACTCAAAAAGTTCCATAAATCCTTCAAAAATATCCATTGGCCATCCTTCGAGCCTATGCCTTTTGTCCTTTTGCATAGATCTAATATTCTCCATCATCTCTTCAAGAGTCACTATCTGTTGTAAATTTTGATTATGTTTTTCACTACTATAGTGAGGAAGAAAGAACATTGGTCTAACATCTATACAATAGATTCCCTTGGATCCTCCTTGAATAAATAAGTGAATTTTTTTAGCCTTGCACTAGTAGTGTTACTAAGACTCGCCACTATATTCCCATATTCCTCTCTAGCTACCAAAAAGTGTTCATATTCATTTTGTGTTTTACATAATTGTGAAAGAATTTGGAGTTACGATCTCCCTTTTGGAGCCATATAATTTTAACTCTAATAAAAGCTTCTTCCTCCTATAAGATATTCATGTGATTTTCCTCTAAATCCACTATGCTCCTTTTTGTTCAACCAAAAGGAATCCCCCTGGATTGTCCACATGGAAAAATCCAAGCATAGATCTCAAACTACTAAGTTCTAGGCACCACAACCTCGTTTTTTATTTTACCCAAGGCACAATACATGCTTTCACTCTCTTTAAATTATTCCAGAACTGTAATCCCATTGAGAATGGACTGTTTCCATGAAATGGGTCCACACCATTTTGATCATTTGTCTAAAACCCTCATCGTTCAACTAGCTTGAGTCAAATTTAAAAGGGCTTGGTGGTTCTTCCGGTACCTGCTGCATCTCAAGATAGATTGGAAATTGTTAGAATCCCCCCTTCACCAACCCATTTCCTGATATCATTAGTGGATCCTAAAGATTCCTCATTTATAAGGAATCTACCAAATCTCTTAAAAATCATGATAGGAACAACTCTCATATTTCGCTAGGTAAGTCTCAACAATGTTGAAGAGATATCAAATAAAGAAAGCTCTTCTAGTTTTCTAATAAAATAATTCGTTATTGAGTCTTTTTGAGCATGTAGGGAAAAGTTTAGATCACCCCAATAACAAGTACTGTGTGACTGCGGATACCTATCGACGTTGGCAGGTATGCTGCCACTTTGAATTCTCAAAACTGAAAAGAAAATCATAAAAACTTATTAACCAATGTAATGCTAAAACGTATTAACTGGGTAACAAATATTATAACCGATGTAATGTTAAAACGTATTAACAAGGTAGCTAAGATTATAAGTGCCTTCACATAGCCGACAATGAGCATGCCTATAGCCACAGGTAGATAGGCATGCAATTTGATAGATCAATGAATCTATCTAAGCGTAGGAACTTTGGAAGAGAGCTCTCATCACAAAATCCATATTTATTGCTTCATTTTATGCCTCATGCTTGATTGAATGGAATCTCTTGTTTTTGTATGACCAAGGTTTAGCGCTTGATCCTCCAATTTTCTAGATTGATCCAAGAGCGCCTGGCCAACCCGGATAAGTGGAAGCCATCTTGAGCGGCCTTGGGAGGTAAAATTTTCCATTAATTTGAGGGAAGAGGGGAAGGCCCCTGGTAGAATTGGATCCGAGCTACTTTAGCTCATTGTAACCCTGCATGGAATAAATACTTGGAAATAGAGTGGAAAATCTAAATAGAGGAAGCCCTTTCTCAGCCTGTAGTAATACCCCAAGGAGCAAGGGAAGAAAAAGAAATGGATATATTGAGGGAAGAACCATAAAGATAAGGAATAATACTTACATTATAAGAAAGGACACTTTTTAGGTCTTACCCTGCTGAACAATTAGTGGTTCAGATCAACACAGGGATGAATAGACGACGCATACGACAAGCAATGTCATGCAGTCTGGTTAACCATGAGTGAGTTTTCTTATAGCTTCTTGTCATATAGTTTATTACAGATGTAATAATACATCAACTCAACGAGTTATATCATGCTTAGCAACACCCCCACCATAGGGCAGTGGGAGATCGTCATATGGACGTGACTAAACTGAACACAGAAGCTTTCACTCAGCCTGAACTAAACACCTTCTATAGCTGGATCGATTACCCCCTTGCTTCTAATCCAATTATAAATGAATTCCTGCTCGTTGAAGAGAATAGTGCTCCTCCCACTCTATAACTCTTTGATGTTGGGGCTAGTTTTTAGGGCTCTAAATAGTTATATTGTTGTTCCCACTAGAATCAAAATATATAGCATGTTTTTTAAGTGTCCAGGAATGTTTATTTAGTGCCCGGGAAAGGAAGGCTCCCCTACCCAATAAATAAACAGGAAAGGATGGTTAAGAAAAAGTCTTTTATTTCTCTAGGAGCGAAGACCATGTAAGATGTTGAATTAAAGTGGCAAGAAAACATGTGCGTTAACAAACTCCACCCAACCATTCCAATTGCCAAGTGAAAACCATGCGCCAATATATAATCCAAGTGTCAAAGTGAAGTAGTTTAGTGCTTTGTGTTGATTTAGGAGTGGCATTTAATGCCAACAACATTTTCAAAACACCGCTTTTGGTTATACGAAATAAGTAAAAGCATTGCAATAATTCCAATGCACTCTACATTGCCAGCAATGCATCATATCTCTAGTCAATAAGCCATGTAGCTCAATTGCATCGGGTCTACTTCTAATGGACGCCTACTGAAGGTGAAGGTAAAGATTTATGCTCCCGTAGAATGTATCCAAATGAGAGGAGGCTTACGATAGCTCAGGGATATTAACATATCAAAGAATTGAAGGTTGGCGATGGCTATCCCATACGGGGAACCAACTTCGAGTCACATCAATAGCTGAGTAAAGTAAGGCATAATATGGGAACAATATAGAAATTACATTGGCGTTGGTAGCTTGAAAACAGAGAGAAATAGTTCTATGCAATGGATGCTTAGTCATTTAGGTATGATTCACATTATAATTGCTCAAGTTCTAATATAGTTATGCAGTTGTTGAATTTGTGGCCAACTTCATGAATATGAACCTCTTCAAATAGATTTGCGTTGTTGTATTTTTGTCATGAGAAAGCTAGAGACTATTTTTGGAATCTCAATGAAACAATTTTTTGTTATATTTTTTCTAATATGATACAGGATAATAGTCTTTCAAATTATGAAAAGGTTAAAGAATATTTGCACATTCTGTGAATTGCTTTAGATCTCGGGTGTCTATTCTTAGTTTTTCCATTCTTGTTAATTGCAAGCCAAGCCATTTCCATTGCTTCAAATAGAAGATGCCTAAACTTACTATGCTCTATGTTTAAATAAAAACCCTGGTGTTTGGACATTTAAAACTCAGGAATAATTTTTTCTTAGTTTTTATACATAAAGGGGTTCCATAATCTCATATCATATTCCTAAATATCATCTTTGCTTCTGAAGGATTCCACACAGTTTGTAAACAGTTTCCACGGCTGAAAATTGTAACGTCGAAGATTGATCTAGCTTTGAATGAAGAATTTCGTGTAGTTCCCAAGATGGGATAATTTGGTGATCCTTATTTTGGGACAGATGATGACCCCACCTTAAGAGAACTAGCAAGAGAGGCCAGCTAAGGTGTATTAATTACCTCCGCCCTGATCTCAAACGGTGCAAGATTACTCCTCAAGAAGAAAGTTTGATAATTGAACTCCAGCGTAGTTGGGGGAACATGTATTCTAAATTGCTCATGAAATGCAATATATAATGGGGTTTCTAATATATTGTCAACACATATGTCTGTTTGTCTATATTTAGGGTAATTGTTGAAATGGTCAGGTGGTCTCAGATTGCACAGAGTTTACCAGGAAGAACAGATAATGAAATCAAGAACTACTGGAGAACACTATAAAGAGAAAAATGGATCTTCAAGCTGATAGTAGCAGCAACGACATGGATGCCAAAATACATCTTGAAAGTTCAATGTGTTCTCATGACTGCTTCACAACCTCATCTCAAATACTGTCTGACCTAAATATTGTAGATCCATCCACTAGCTTCACAAGGAAAACAACTGAAGAGATAACATTTCAGACAAAGAAAACCCCATATCTGGAAGCTGATATTTCTCCAAGTAGTGAAAAATATTTTACACATGGATTGTCGGGTAAACTTGGCATGGTTCATGTCTGAATCAAGAGGAATATGGGAAACAAAGAACAACTCTACAAGAACATATGGAAGGATCAGATGATCTATTTGAGAACAATAGGTTACCTTACACTTTGTCAAAGGGTTCTCTTGCAACTCTGCTATCTTTTGAGTTGTTTGGAGATGATGGCGCCACTGTCAGCTTGGATATCTACAAGCTTGGATTCCCTACATGGAGAGTTCAATTGTAATAACTCAAAAATTCGTAAAAATTTAAAAATTTTCATGTGACATAAATGTCAAATGTCAATGCTAGTGTACCACTAATTGTTAGTAGATAATTAAATAGTTTGCACGAGAAACAAAGATTACTTCTTATAATATTCTGTATAACTTAGAGGCTTATCTTTAAAAGCTGTGTTAGCACTGTTTCAACTCAGCAGTTGTATTTTTCCAAAAAGTAGAAAAGAAATCTTTCTTTTACTAATGATAAGTATACTATTGTTTTCTTTTGTCAAGTAGGGAAAGTTTCTTAGGTGTGATCAAGGTTTACTTAGCTTATAGCTAACACAGTGGGACTGATGGTTCTTTATAGGTTTTAACAGGTAAGCGTATGTTCCAGTTAAAATAATATATATTTTCAGGTCAAGAAGATACTTCTCTAGCATAAATATGATGCTAGACTTAGAATGTTTAAAATGCAGCTTGTCTCCATAAGAGGTAACATTGATCTTATTTATGTTGTTAAAACTCCAAGAAGAACATTAAAACAAAACTGCATATGCATGGGTTAAATTGTATGATCAATTTCTATAAAAAATGACATTAATCATCTAGATGATTAAGATTAAATTCTAATGAATACTTGTATTCTTGCTTACAGTAATTGTGATCTAGAGTTTAAATAGGAAGAAACAAAGTTCGCAGCTTAATGTTTAGATCACTCAACGACACTAGATGTATATCACATTTACCCTTATCCCAGGGTTTTATAACTAAATGTTTTTCTCAAAAATATAAACAAAACTATATTGTCTCTTAACTGTATATTCATTGTTTAGATGTTTAGAGTTACAATTGAAGCTCTTATATAAAGTATGAGATCTGTACTTACTTGTGTCCTCAACTCCATACTGCATTTGGATCAAGATTCTCTTCCTAGCTGAAAGAATGCCTTTTTAAATTTTTACAGTTTTACCTTGATTTCTTTTTATTTGTATCTTACACCTCGATTTCCTGGTGTACCCATTAGCTATAAACTATACCTTCACACAAGTTTATTTAGTAAAATCTTGCGATAACATTGTTGGTTAACATAATATAGGAGATCTTATTATTGCTTTGGTCCTAATTACCATTTTACTCTCCAACCCTAATGATTTGAAAGGCTACCATTAGATCTCCTTTTTAATATAGTTGAATATTAAACATATGTCTTTTAACTATGTTTTATCAAACATAGTTAACAAAAGAACTATCTTATCTTGATCTATTAATAAAACCCTAGAAGAAAATCCATGTCTTAATCCTATAGTTGATAAATTAAGCATCGAAATAATTCAAAGGTAATATATTATTAGCACTTAAGAAAATTGCATCGATTAAATGACTAAGGGTTTTGATTGTAATCATTTAAATGCAGATTGGAACTACACTCAACTATTGACTTGCACCCAAACTTATGAAATAATTTGGGTGGGCATGTGGAGGTGTCAAAATCAATGGGTAAGTTGACTTATGTTTTTCCCTAACCCTCATTTTGTAAGAGAGAGGGTTCTTCGACTGTGTGCAACCGAGCTGCGAGCTCATGGCCGCCATGACTCTGCAATAATCTCAGATTTGCAACCCATTTTCCAAAAAGTTACTGTGAGTTGTCTCGATGAGGATGTAAGGGAGTTTTCAAAGCTTGTTGCCTGTTGTGTAAGCTCTGGCGTAATGAGACTGGTTTTTGGCCGCTGACTTGTGAGCTGAGATTTGAGTTTTTACGCACGATTACATGTGCTTCTGCCTCTAGTTGAATTCTTCCTTCATGGTGTTTAACTCCTTCAGGGCGCAATTTTAGGGTTACATTGCACTTCGACATCTTCATAACCTATGGAATTACCCTTCGAGGTGCCATTTAGCTGTCTCTGGTGGGTTATTTCCACGATTTCTCCAAACGAGAACACTGTCAGGTAACTACCCATCAAGAGTTTCATTTTACAGCAAGGTTAAATTATAAATACATTTAAAAAACTGTAACTAATACTTGTTTTTCTGCGCAGGTTCCTCTCATGGCAATTGGGGTTAGCTGATAACAGAACTCTCTCATTCACGGCCACGCGAACCCTGGTAAGCCCCAGTTGTACTGAGGGTTTTCTCCTGCATTTAGTTGTGGTGGTCGAAAAGGTATGAATCTCTGCTATGCTGGTTGTGGCTCGGCCTTGGTTTACTTGTTAGGTTATTAATTCTTGTTGTTTTGTTTTCTTCTTATACTATTTAAAAACCCTAGAGGGTATTATGGATAAGAAACTCGAAGGCTATTGCATCCATGACTTGTGGTTCTCTTGAAAGAGCCTTTACAACCTGGAAGATGTAAAAGCTTTTGCTTTAATTTTAAAACTCTGCTTTAATCCGTGACAATGCTTGTTTCGTCCACTACTTGGTTATTTAAATTTTTAAGTGGTCTTTAATGA
The DNA here is from genome assembly GCA_001517045.1 of Pseudotsuga menziesii. Lineage (NCBI taxonomy): Eukaryota > Viridiplantae > Streptophyta > Pinopsida > Pinales > Pinaceae > Pseudotsuga > Pseudotsuga menziesii. The sequence continues at coordinate 256,246 of LPNX010074006.1, read as the reverse complement.
TGAAGAAAAGACTGTTCATTCAGTCGAGACTTGTAATTAGATAAAAGGGTTTTTACTTATGAAATGTAATAGTTAAAATTTCGGTTTACTGTTCTTTTTAAATTTGTATAAAATGTTTTAATCAGGCTTAAGCCTCGACAAGAGTTATTAAAAAGGCCATGGGCCATTATGTTATTTCTATTTGGTCTCTGTTTAAATTGTTTATAGTATTATTAAATTTTAAATTATCATTTTAATATAATTGATTTACAGTAATTTATACTATTTGAATTTTTACAATGTTATTAGGTGAATAAAGTACTCTGTTTTTCTCTCAGAATGGTTATTATCTTTGGATAACTTACAGTTCTGTATTGAATGATTTTTCAGGATAAATCTAGCCCTGTATTTATTTTATTTTTAATAAATAATTATTGCAGCTGTTAGATTTTTGTCTTAATAATAATAATATGAAAGTCTATTTTCAGAGATAAAAACCTATCTCTTGTAAATCCTAGGTAATTCTCAATGGTTATAGTAAAACATTTGTATTTTAAAACATAATGTAAATGTGAACTTGGAATAAATTACTATAAAATCTATGAAGTACTAGCTAGGTTAACCCTAAGTACTATTTTTACTGTTCCTATATTTGTTTATTTAACTTTATTAATTGTGTTTATAATAAATATTAGTACTAGTAATAATTCTGTGATTTTCATGACTACTAGTGATTAATATATATTCTATTATTTTCCTGTAATTAGATAATACAGATACTTTCAATAGATAGAGCAAGTACTGCTAGTTTTCTGTAAATGAATCACATAAAAACTATAGAAGTAATCATTTGCATTTTTTTTATACAGAGTAATAAACAAATCTACTTATCTAACTTAAACAACTAGCTGTACTAGAGTACTGCCTTATAAAAGGCGTGGAAAAATACAGTGTGGTAATTTATTTCTATCCATGTTTCATTTAGCAGTATCACTACTGTTTTAAATATAATCTACTAATCACTAGTTTCATCAATAAACCATGCTCTTTCCTCTTCATAAACCCTAATAAAATAATAATATGCATAACTTGAGAACTAGTAATCTTTTTTTTCTAAAAATAGTAGATAAACTATAAATACACATGAACAAATAAAAACATGTCACTGGATGAGGTGACAACAACTTAAGGAGGCTGTTCCTCCCAACCAACTCCTAGAGAAAGCCTAATCTGCACTTTCTCAGGACCCTTGAGCCCGTTTCCTGGTCCTCCTAGGAGAGTACTAGGTAAGAGATGTAACCTTGAGATCCTCTGTCACTTGACTGAATATACAACAGTAATTCAGCCCTGCTCATAGCAGTAAAAACTTCAACCTAGAATAGTTGCACAAGTTCAATATTCAGCAGTTAACCCCTCAAACTCACTTCAACAAGTCCCCTCCATCGAATTTCTCATGTGCACTTCATTCACTCAGAATGGTCACAGTTCTAGAATGAGCAGCCTCCGATGTCTTCAATGGGAAGTTTTATAATAATGCCTAGGTCTTTTGGGTCAGTTTTTACTTAATGAGCCACTTGCTCCAATTCCACTTTCTTGGGGAATCATGACCACAATTATAGGGAAGTTGCCACCTGCAACAATTAGAAGTAGTTTGAGGATGTTGCCACTTGTCAGTATACTCTCTACCCAGTCTCCTCCACAAAGTGACCAGATAACACTCAGTTAACAGCTTCCCTAAGCTGTTGTCACATCATTTATTTATTTATTAATAAAATATTCTGAAATGAATTAATTATCCTTGACCTCACTTGGTCATCAATTACAAACTTTAGCATAAAATATAACATAATGTTCCTCAATGACATTAAATTGTTTTGCAAATTGGGGCATGTGACATCAATTCTGGTAAGAATAATGTAACATATATTTTTATAAGATACTATGTATGCCATTTGAAACCAACTTCCATGAAGCTAATGAATAAATGGACATCAATTTGGTTAGTCGCTGTAACATGTATTTTTATAAGATAAATATGTATAAAACTTGTGATAAATACCTGTACATGCTACTATTTTCTCTAGATTTTGCTTGGCCATTTGAAACCAACTTCGATGAAGTCAATGAATAAATGAACATCAAGTTACTAGTCGGTCTGGATGAAGGTAGCGATATGGTGAGGAGGAATATAGATGAAGGTAGCCATATGGTTGAGGCAGGTATGGGTGAGGCAGTGGATTTTGGGAAGAATAAGTGATGTGACATTCAATGGCCATTGCAATTATTAAAGCACAAGATAATTAAAATTTCCCTCCCTAATACCAAGAAGGGCTCCCTAATACCAAAAAGGATGCCTGCTCGACAATAACACTCTAAACTTTTCATCCAATTGCATAAGACATAAATTGTTTTTATTTTGAAAAAATAAATAAAAGAAATGATTCTAGACTTTTCATCCAATTGCATAAGACATAAATTGTTTTTATTTTGAAAAAATAAATAAAAGAAACGATTTAAGGACACCACTAACCTAGCAATAACACTCTAAACTTTTCATCCAATTGCATAAGACATAAATTGCTTTTTTTTTTAAATAAATAAAACAAATAATTTCAATGTAAAACTTAAAAAAATTGTGATAAATATTTTGTCAAAATACAAGCTAATAGTGAGTTGACCATATATATATATATATATTACAATTGTACACTGCTTATCTACAAGTACAATAAATCAAGCTAATAATGAGTTGACCATATATATATATATATATATATATATATATATATTACAATTGTACACTGCCTATCTACAAGTACAATAAATCCGTCCACTTGCAGAAACAAAATTGAAAATGGAGTTTTCTAGATATGCTACGATTTCTCCCCGTCGGCAAAATCGTCGGGCCTCCTCTGGCACCTCTTTCAAACTCTGTCTGGGCACGTTACTTAATATCTTCTAGTGTCCACGTTCAATGCGGAACTCTGTAGAATGCACCATGCTTCTTTGGATGAAAAAACTATGCATACTACTCATATATTTCATTAATGAAAATAATTGACTGCAATGAGTTTACAAGGAATAAAATGTTACACATATTGGATTTAGAGGCAGGAAAGCAGTGTAGAACCTTCCTTGACCCGCAGTTGGAGTTTCTACGATAGCTTTGGAAAAGAGCGAGAGCCTGAGTTGCAGATAAGTCTCTTTATTCCAATTCCTCTTACCCATCTTAACAGCTGCATCCATGGCAGCTTTTAGGGTTTCATCAGGATTATCGTGAAGAGCATCCACCAGAGCTGCTTTGAAGGCCATGGGAGCAGTGTACTTGCGTTCGTGCAGCAAAACTTCTGTCAAGTGACGGGAATCAACCTTGCTCCTAACCAGGGATATGATGCTGGGAGGAATGCCAATACCTACGTCTACCTCGCTTGTGTAGAGAAACCCTCTGTCCCTCCTCATGAATCTGTAGTCATGGGATAATGCAAAAATGAATCCCCCTGTAGATGCATGCCTGCAGATGGAAGAAGCTTCAATTTGTGAAATTTGAATTTTATACAAGCGGCAAATGGGTGTAGTTGTTTTTTAGGCTCTTGATAGATCAGTGAAAGTTAAAGAAGTTATGAATGACAAAATCCTTGAAATTATAAGTCTTTCTCCTTTCCTTTTGTGTATTCAAGCTGCCTAAGTAATTCTTTCTTTCTTTCTCTGAGGTTTGCTCTTTTCTGGTATTCATACAGCTCAATTGTAGATAGCTGTAAATCTATGCCAGCAATCTATTTTTCAAGTTCTTGATGCTGTGACATGGAGAACATGTTAAGAGCAGAGAACATGTTAAGAGAAAAATTAAAATCAAAATATGGGACCTCGTATCCCCCCAAATTTGGTTCTGACTCAGAGTCGGACGAGGAGGAAGGAGCAAATTTGTTTACAACAGGTGGATGCTTAAGCTCATCATTTGATTCGCTGGAAGAATCAGAGTCTTCAGAAGGAAGGAAAAGGACTTCACCTGTGGGTGATTCATCTTGATGTGGCTGATCCCACCATTTGGGATTCAAATTGTCACAAAAAGCGGCTAACTTGGGCTTATTCTTTTTCTTTGGACACTTATTAGCCCAATGACTAGGTTTCCCACAAAGAAAACAGGTTTTACTATTGGCTTGATATGGTCGACATTTTATAAATTTACGAGGAGCCGATCTAGGGAATCTCTTCTGAGGCTTATGCTTTCTGGAAAACTGCAAGGGTTTATCCGGGAAATGATAGCGAGGAGCGCTTGAATAGAACCCTTTAGATTTATTCTTGTGGCATTTACAGGAAGATTGTAAATGTCCACGGTTGTGCTCTCCACAACCCCAATCAGGCATCTGTGCTACATTTTTACAGAAAGAGGGAGTATACATACTCTGATGCCTTTTAAAATCTTTGGAGACTCATTTCTCCAAACAGTGTTCTTGCCATGTTGCTAAAATATGATAATGAAGCTGTGCCAGAGAAAGATCTCTATAATTAATATTTTTATCTTTGAGGTATTGTTCCACAGCGTCAAGCACATGGCCGGGGAAGCTACGCAAGTAGTGCTTCAGATAAGCAGGATCATTAGCTTTCCTTGACTGAATTATTAATTTCTGCATATAGCAGAAATAAGCTTCGGCTTGTGAAAGATTGCAGAGCTGAGCTGACATAAATAGTGATGATAAATGTTCTGTATCATCAATCTGACCATCACCATGAAATTGTTTACCAAGAGCCTTTAAAATTTATTGGTCTCCATCATTAGCCAACAGCAATTCATTCTGTGTCTCAGGAGTGAGAAAACTCCACCAATCTTATGCTAAATCCGAGAGTCCAGCAACGATTAGGCTTGCCAAATACTGACCAGTCAAAGAGGAATTCTTTGTTCTTTGTGCAATCGTCCAATGGAATAATAGAGTGATTGCGGTTTTTATCTCTTCTCTAGACTGACATTGAATGTTAAGAACCGGGTGTTTTGGCATCTGAGATATAATGCTGCTAACAGAATTAATACCAAAGTTGGTGCTAAACTGAGGGGCAGTCGATGCAGAAGTCATGGAGGTATCATTCTGAGCAGAGCACTAAGGAAAGTCAATTGCTTCAGTTTTGATTGGATGTGAAGACATCATCTGCAGATACTTTGGCTCAAGGGCAGGTTTACAGGATTTAAAGAATCCTATCCAATCTTGGACTTCTTCTAAGTCCGCATCATTTTGACCGAAATCAAAATCTGGTCGGTCATCTTCTTCTTGGTCTGCACTAAACATTCCGAAAGAATAACTTCTTTCCAGCTAAGGCTTAGCAGACTTCTTCTCGTATCCTTGGGTGGCTAAAGAAAAATCCACGGGACTTACCTTTAGAACTCTAGTCTTAAGATTGTTTGTTTGGACTATGAGTTCTTGGATTTTCTCCAATCTTCTTTCTATTTTCTCTGCTGTTGCAGAGACAACAGTCTTTATTTCCTCCGAATCTGATAACAGATGATTTAGGAGATCCATCTTTGTTTCAAGGAGGGAGACCTTTTCTTTTTCATCAAGGACAGAATTTTTTATTTGCAGCAGATCTAAGGCCATATCATCTATGTTCTGGGCCGTGAGTTTATGCTGCAGATTTCCCCAGTTAGCAAGTTTAACTTCGTCGGAAGTAGATTCTTCTACTCCAGAGGACTTGCGTGGGAGAAATTCTTTCTTGGAATTTCCATCAGAGGAGTATTGCCTAAAAGGTACATCAGACAAGTTTCTTCCGGGATGGAAAGACTTTCTTCCTTGTATGGTTGCCTCTAAGGCACTATTCTGTCTAGGGAGGGAGAACATGCCTAGACTAGGTCTCTGTTGTTGATGCTATATTCTTTGGAGAGTCTTTCGACAGGCAGGGCAGTTTTGGTGCTGGCCTCTATGTTCATTGTCACTCAAGCCTGTGAAAGAGGTAGTCTCAAAAGGATTTCTTTGAATAGTTCTTCTGTCTTCATACTGAACAGAAGAAACAGATGAAGAACGTGGAAGTAAAGAAAAAGCAGGGGCAGGTGTAGAATCTGGTTCAATGTATCTGAAAGAACTTGTTTGTCTGTTAAATCTGAGAGGCTTAGTGGTTAAGGCACTTCGTGCGGCATCTACATTCCTAAGCTCATTATATTTGATCTCCCAGTTCTGAGGATACTTGATTCCAGTCCAATCAAAGATAACTGGCTGGGCTTGTTTTGATTTGTCCTGTTCCACCACGCTCAGCAGGTGTGAACTCTGATGGACATGAGAACGGAGAGGAGGAATGGTATCATTACCAAACCTGACACAGACCAAACTTTTGATTTGGATTATTTTTGAACCAGTCATCATGGAAAATCCCTAGGGTAAGATGTAAGCCTTAAGTAAATCGTATATGTGGGGATCATCGAGGCTCACACTATATTTTGGAAAGATGGTGCCAAAGGCTGGACCATCATGAAGGGGTGCTGTGAATCCACCGATAATAGCGTCTGCAAACTGAGTATGACGGGTATCTACGGCTACACACAGAGAGGACACAGGAAGGTAAGGGTGTACCAAAGGACCAAGGCCGAGCTTGATAGCTCCAAGATGTGCATATTTGTATCCTTGTTTCTTAGCCCAATTTATTTGACGTTTTTCTAACAAATTAATATGAACTGGCTCTTTCGAGTCAGTGAAAGAAACATCAACTGAGGAAACTTTAATATGTCTACAAGCTATGTACTCCCAGAAAGATAGTTTATATACGTCTTTAGGCAAGATTGCAGGAAGTTGCCATTCAGAGGAAGGATTTGTATTTTCAATATGTATAATGGATGAATTATTATCAGAAGTAGAACATTCTGCAAATGAGGAGCGCCTCTCAGCAAGAGATACAGTGTTGTTATTGTCTTGTTGGCAGTCTAGTAAGGTGTGAGAAGCAATATCCATCGAAGGATCCATTAAATAAAGGTTCAGACTCACTTTTGGTCAAAAACAAACGGGATTTATGGCGCCTAATCACAACGGCTGATACCCTAAAAATGACCACTTATAAACCTTTAGGATTTTCTTCGATTACTCAACAAGTCATTTCCACTTGTCTACGGGGACATTACTTTACTAGTGCATAACCAACAGAGAGAAATAAAAGCAGAGATTCATGCAAGAGACTTACAAATTAATATAATGCAGAACAAATTGATGATGGCTCTGATACCAAAAGCTCCCAGCGATCGAACATCATTCAATAATTCATTCTTCCTCAATCATTTCTTGTATTCATGAAATCTTGTCTTCAGATTATTACAGACAGTATTACAGATGAAAATTTACAGACTCAAACAGGCAGATCACCTTCGGACTGCGAAGGTCATCACTGCGGACATATACAGAACCTAAGCAAAGCTTTTGATGAGATCTTATAGCTTAGAGCCAAGTCTCAGAGCATACGCTTTGTTACAGACATAGATCTATGACACTTCAGATATTTTCTGATGCAGTGTTATAGCGAGAAGCCAACTTGCAGAGCATACTTGTCTGATTACAGACTATCACACTTAAGTTTTTGGTGCGATCTTTTAGCGCAAGGCCAACTCGTAGAGCATAATCCTCATACAGACTCTAGACTTATGTGCAGAGAAAACTACTTGCTCAATACACAGACTCGACTTGCAGACACTTAGACTTGCAGAGCAAACTACTTGCTTGATGCAAAACAACACACCCTAGAATGAGGCCTGAGGCCTTTATTTATACAAATTAGAACCGGTGGTCCGGTGAACTAAAACCGACAGTCACAGGTTAGTTGGTAGATCCGGTAATAAAACTGACACCTAGAGTTCAAAACCGAATCATCCGGGGCGACAAGTGGGGACTACCATTTGTCGTTATCTCGTCCCTTAATTAGCCTGAGGCATTACGGGGACCCAGAATCTTCACTTTGACGGACTGACTCCAACATATTGTACAAGGTGGAGCAAAACTGGCCCACAACAGCTAGAATCCTAACTATTACACTGTGGAGCTTTAATCCGGCCCACTACGGATACAATGTCGGGCAAAGCTGGCCGACTCAGCCTTTGGATATGGACCACCTCTGCTTCCATTTAATCAAAGCCATCTCGTCCTTGAAAACAGGCGCAATCTCTGTAGCCATCGATCTCAATTCCGCCACATGTGCATCCGAGCATTCCATCTCCATCCGAGTCATAATAAAATTGGGAATCCTCCATATAGGGCGGTTGTTCAATAAATTCCGGTGGATTATAGAGCTGGTCTCCGAAGCAACGCTCTATGTCAGAGCCATGAAACAAAGGGTTTGGTCCAAACAAAAATTCACTTTTAAAATGGGATTCAACTCTGTAATTTAATGGTGTTTGGCGTGTTATGACTTTAGAGTTTTTGGCTTTACCCTTTTCATCTTTCATAATGAACTTTTGTGTTACATAGATTTCATGGTCCAAAGGTTTGTAAGATCCACCTTCATGGATTAGTAGGAATTTGAACCACTGATGGTTCTGATCTGCTACTTGCATATCTGCTTCTGCATGTGCTATGAAGTTAGCACATCTATTAGTCCAGTCTACTCTTGGACAGAAGCAATCCAGGAGTATCTCAGTCCAACCCGTCCAGGCACTGTTTCTTAGATTTGCAGGATCAACGCAGATAACAACTTTCCCTTGTTCTCTGCAGAACTGTAAAATAAGGCTGCAAGTGTACCAGGAAAGTCTTCCGAAACCGATATCAACATACCAGACTTCACCTTCTTTCTCTGGATTGCAATCAATCCAGACATCACGATCTTTGATAAGCTTTTCTCTAGCATTATGAAAGCTAAGGAAAGCTTCTTTTTCCCATCTCTCCAGAATATCTAACTTCAAGGGAGAGGCCTGAATTCTGGTAATGGTGCAGAGCTCGAGAAACCTCTTGGCTTCCTCTCTTGGAGTTTCATCCAGTAATTTTCTTCTTTCTTCTTCTGGCAACACATATTCCCATGGATATAAATAAACTCCTCCTTTGGGAGTAGGAATGATGGAAGTTGTTAGCTGGTTGGCGGGGGCTTTGCTGCTACCTGGTCTGGAGCTCGAACTGGAAGCTTCGGCTGAAAACATATTTAATGTAGGAGGCTGAGCAGATTCTCTGGTTAACATGTCAGCCAAACAGTTAATATATCTAGGCTTATAAATAATTTCATAATCAAAATTGCTAAGCCATAAAAACCATTTCAAGATCCTACTGTTGTTTTCTGCCATTAAACTTTCATTCTTTAAAATACTAGGCATGATTTTAAGGTCTGTTCTAATGATAAATTTCACAGGCTTTAGGAACAGACGAAAATACTGGACTGTCTTTTTGACAGCCAAGATCTCTTTGTGGCTTGATGGATAATTTAATTCTTCTACTTTGAAGGAACCAGATCCATAACCACAGACATGCTCTCTGCCAGCTATAGCTTCAAGTAATACTCCTCCCCAAGTCTGAGAGGATGCATCTGTTTCAATGATTAAGCCACCAGTTCCAGTTGGCAGGGACAAAGGAGGCAGGTCCAGAACTTTCTTCTTTATCTTCTGGACTGCTTCTGACATAGCTGCTGACCACTTCGGAGGGTTCTTCTTCAATCTCTGCTGCAAGATGAAAATGTCAGCTGCTTGACCTTTATAAAAAGGTCTGATGTAATTCAGAGATCCTAAGAATCTCTGCAACTGGGTCTTGTCCAAAATTTCGTTACGAAAACCTTTAAAACACTGCAAAACATGTTCCTGGAGAATAACTTGACCCTTCTGGATTTTGAATCCAAGGAACTCAATTTCTGTTTTCCATATTTCCATTTTCGGTTTGGACAGAACCAATCCATGCTTGAAGACTAACTCATAGAATTTCTACAAGTGCTTCTGATGGTCTTGCAACGTTCTGGAACATATGAGTATGTCAGCAATAAAAACTAATGCCCAGCTGAAATCACGGAAGATATATTCCATTCTTCTCTGGAATTCATATGGTGCATTGTTTATCCCAAAAGGCAGCACTGTCCACTGGTATTGGCCATGGGGTACGATGAATGCTGTCTTGAAACAATCTTTAGGTAATATGCCAATTTGATAGAATCCTGATTTAAGCTCAAATTTGCTAAAGATCGTGCAACCTGTGATTCTTTGCAATAGGCTGGCTTTATCCGGAAGAGGATACCTTACTTTCTGCAAAGCTGCATTAAGCGGCTTATAGTTCACTACTAATCTAGACTTTCCTCTTTTCTGCTCAGAGTGCTTGTTTACTACAAATGCCCTACATGCCCAAGGGCTCTTTGAAGGTTCGATTAAGCCTTTGGTTAGCAGTTCTTTCACTTCAGCATCATAGAACTGTCTTTCAGAAGGTGACATAAGTGCAGCAGATGCTTTCATTGGCTTAATACGCTGAAGAGGGTCATAAGGGAGAGAGATGAAGTACTTCTCTCTGGTCCAGAATGCATTTGGATTTTCTGAGCAGCAATCCTTGACTAGCTTCTTTGATACTTCTTTTAAAGATTTTTCTCCATGGATATCAGAGAAAACCTTACTACGCTCCATTTTCATGAGTTGAGCTCTGTTAGGTGTATGTACAGGGTTTAACTCAACTATTTTACATTTAGGAGCAGACTTAAATGAGATAGGAAGGGATACTACCTTTTTATTCAAAATACAAGTGAATTACATCTTCTTATGATCCACTAAATAAGGGCTGACTCTATGGAGGAATTCAGCTCCTAAGACACAATCTTCATTGAGATCATCCATCCTATAAACAGTTAGCTTATCTTTTGTTCCATTAAAATTTACAGGAAACAGTTCGGCTTTGGCTTGGAGAGGAACTGGGGTTCCATTGATTGTTGTTCCTCCATCAGTAGTCTTTTCCCAATAAAAGGAAGGCAAAGCAGAACCTCTAGCTAAATTTACTTGACACCCTGAATCTATCATACAGCTAAGATAATATGGTTTATATTCACAGGGATTGAACTGTACAGGAATATACACTTTGGGTCCTGAAAGCATAGAGAGGCTGGGATTCTGAGGAGACTCAAGTTCAGGGGATTCTTCTCTAGTGCTTTCCAAACTTAAAGCACTTTCATAGTGCTTGCTCAGGTCTTCATCTGAAGATTGATCACACTCTGTCTGAATCACTTTCACTGCATTCTTCAAGTCTTCAATCTCAGCACAGAGTTGTCTCAGCTGCTGCTGTTTTTCTCTTATTTCTAGCTTTAGCTTTGCTTTTCTATCTCGACGAAACTTATGTCTCTCAGAGTGTCCTTCAGGATAATTCTAATATAAATCAACAGGCTTGTAAGAGAGAGAAGTGACATATTCAACTTTCTCCTTTCCTTTTGTATATTCAAGCTGCCTGAGTAATTCTTTCTTTCTTTCTTTGAGGTTTGCTCTTTTCTGGTATTCATACAGCTCAATTGTAGATAGCTGTAAATCTATGCCAGCAATCTGTTTTTCAAGTTCTTGATGCTGTGACATGGAGAACATGTTAAGAGCAGAGAACATGTTAAGAGCAAAATTAAAATCAAAATTTGGGACCTCATATCCTCCCAACTTTGGTTCTGACTCAGAGTCGGACGAGGAGGAAGGATCAAATTTGTTTACAGTAGGTGGATGCTTAAGCTCATCATCTGATTCGCTGGAAGAATCAGAGTCTTCAGAAGGAAGGAAAAGGACTTCACCTGTGGGTGATTCATCCTGATGTGGCTGATCCCACCATTTGGGATCCAAATTGTCACAGAAAGTGGCTAACTTGGGCTTATTCTTTTTCTTTGGACACTTATTAGCCCAATGACCAGGTTTCCCACAAAGAAAACAGGCTTTACTATCGGCTTGATATGGTCGACATTTTATAAATTTACGAGGAGCCGATCTGGGGAATCTCTTCTGAGGCTTATGCTTTCTAGAAAACTGCAAGGGTTTATCCGGGAAATGATAGCGAGGAGCGCTTGAATAGAACCCTTTAGATTTCTTCTTGTGGCATTTACAGGAAGATTGTAAATGTCCATGGTTGTGCTCTCCACAACCCCAATCAGGCATCTGTGCTACATTTTTACAGAAAGAGGGAGTATACATACTCTGATGCCTTTTAAAATCTTTGCAGACTCGTTTCTCCAAACAATGTTCTTGCCATGTTGCAAGGATGTGATAATGAAGCTGTGCTAGAGACAGATCTCTGTAATTAATATTTTTATCTTTAAGGTATTGTTCCACAGCGTCAGGCACATGGCCGAGGAAGCTACGCAGGTAGTGCTTCAGATAAGCAGGATCATTAGCTTTCCCTGACTGAATTATTAATTTCTGCATATAGCAGAAATAAGCTTCTACTTGTGAAAGATTACAGAGCCGAGCTGACATAAATAGTGATGATAAATGTTCTGTATCATCAATCTGATCATCACCATGAAATTGCTTACCAAGAGCCTTTAAAATTTGTTGGTCTCCATCATTAGCCAACAGCAATTCATTCCTTGTCTCAGGAGGAAGAAAACGCCACCAATCTAATGCTAAACCCGAGAGTCCAGCAACGATTAGGCTTGCCAGATACTGACCAGTCAAAGAGGAATTCTTTGTTCTTTGTGCAATCATCTAATGGAATAATAGAGTGATTGCGGTTTTTATCTCTTCTCTAGACTGACATTGAATGTTAAGAACCGGGTGTTCTGGCATCTGAGATATAATGCTGCTAACAGAATTAATACCAAAGTTGGTGCTAAACTGAGGGGCAATCGATGTAGAAGTCATGGAGGTATCATTCTGAGCAGAGGACTGAGGAAAGTCAATTGCTTCAGTTTTGATTGGATGTGAAGACATCATCTGAAGATACTTTGGCTCAAGGGTAGGTTTACAGGATTTAAAGAATCCTATCCAGTCTTGGACTTCTTCTAAGTCCGCATCATTTTGACTGAAATCAAAATTAGGTCGGTCATCTTCTTCTTGGTCTGCACTAAACATTCCGAAAGAATAACTTATTTCCAGCTGAGGCTTAGCAGACTTCTTCTTGTATCCTTGGGTGGCTAAAGCAAAAGCCACGGGACTTAACTTTGGAACTCTAGTCTTAAGATTGTTTGTTTGGACTATGAGTTCTTGGATTTTCTCCAATCTTCTTTCTATTTTCTCTGCTGCTGCAGAGACAACAGTCTTTATTTCCTCCGAATCTGATAACAGATGATTTAGGAGATCCATCTTTGTTTCAAGGAGGGAGACCTTTTCTTTTTCATCAAGGACAGAATTTTTTATTTGCAGCAGATCTAAGGCCATATCATCTATGTTCTGGGCCATGATTTTATGCTGCAGATTTCCCCAATTAGCAAGTTTAACTTCGTCGGAAGTAGATTCTTCTACTCCAGAGGACTTGTGTGGGAGAAATTCTTTCTTGGAATTTCCATTAGAGGAGTATTGCCTAAAAGGTACATCAGGCAAGTTTCTTCCGGGATGGAAAGACTTTCTTCCTTGTATGGTTGCCTCTAAGGCACTATTCTGTCTAGGGAGGGAGAACATGCCTAGACTAGGTCTCTGTTGTTGATGTTGTATTCTTTGGAGAGTCTTTCGATAGGCAGGGCAGTTTTGGTGCTGGCCTCTATGTTCATTGTCACTCAAGCCTGTGAAAGAGGTAGTCTCAGAAGGATTTCTTTGAATAGTTCTTCTGTCTTCAGACTGAACAGAAGAAACAGATGAAGAACGTGGAAGTAAAGAAAAGGCAGGGGCAGGTGTAGAATCTGGTTCAATGTATCTAAAAGAACTTGTTTGTCTGTTAAATCTGAGAGGCTTAGTGGTTAAGGCACTTCGTGCTGCATCTACATTCCTAAGCTCATTGTATCTTATCTCCCAGTTCTGAGGATACTTAATTCCAGTCCAGTCAAAGGTAACTGGCTGGGCTTGTTTTGATTTGTCTTGTTCCACCACGCTCAGCAGGTGTGAACTCTGATTCTTTAAATCCTGTAAACCTGCCCTTGAGCCAAAGTATCTTCAGATGATGTCTTCACATCCAATCAAAACTGAAGCAATTGACTTTCCTCAGTCCTCTGCTCAGAATGATACCTCCATGACTTCTGCATTGACTACCCCTCAGTTTAGCACCAACTTTGGTATTAATTCTATTAGCAGCATTATATCTCAGATGCCAGAACACCCGGTTCTTAACATTCAATGTCAGTCTAGAGAAGAGATAAAAACTGCAATCACTCTATTATTCCATTGGACGATTGCACAAAGAACAAAGAATTCCTCTTTGACTGGTCAGTATCTGGCAAGCCTAATCGTTGCTGGACTCTCGGGTTTAGCATCAGATTGGTGGCGTTTTCTCCCTCCTGAGACACGGAATGAATTGCTGTTGGCTAATGATGGAGACCAACAAATTTTAAAGGCTCTTGGTAAGCAATTTCATGGTGATGATCAGATTGATGATACAGAACATTTATCATCACTATTTATGTCAGCTCGGCTCTGCAATCTTTCACAAGCCGAAGCTTATTTCTGCTATATGCAGAAATTATGGTCTGAAGGATGTAAGCATATGTAATATTTGCATTGAAAGAGACTGGGTGAACGCATATGTAATATTTGCATTGAAATAGAGTGCAAGCTTTTGGTTGAAAAAAAATGAAAAGTTTATAATCTAAAGGATGTAAGCATATGTAATATTTGCATTGAAAGAGACTAGGTGAACGCATATGTAATATTTGCATTGAAATAGAGTGCAAGCTTTTGGTTGGAATATAAAAAAGTATAGCAAATGAGAAATTAGGGTTCGACTTTTTTTTAAGCCTATTGTAAATTGTTTCATACTATGCTAGCAGAAAGTATTAATGAGATGGAAATTCATTTCTTTTATAATTTGTTAGACACATTACATTGAAAAAATATGTTGTTACCTTAATAATTAGGTTTGCTTTTTAATATTGCATTACAGTTGGTATTCATTGGACAATCCATGTGCCAGAGAATGAAATCGAGGTGATTGTTATTTATTTATTTTTGTTAAAGTTCATTTTTTTTTAGAATTTTTATTAAAATGGTAAGTATTAGTCTTGTGTTTAGGTGTTTAGAATTTGGCAAACAATCTGAAATCCATGTGTCACATCGGGGTTGTAGTTTAAAATGAAATCAAGGTGATTGCCCATTTTTATTTTTATTTTAAGTTGATTTTTATTTTTAATTAAAATGGTAGGTATTAGTTTGTAATTATGTGTTTGGAATTTTTGAAAAAAAAATTAAATACCATATCAATTATGAATTATTAAAATTATTATTTTCAATTTTAAATAAATTCAGAGATATAAAAATGATTTAAGATTGTTGTCTTTAATATTAAAATTGTAAAATGAGATTATTGGTTTTAATAAAGATTTAGATTGTATCAACTATTTATGATACCTTAACCACTATATATAAGTAATAAAATTGGTTGAGTTTACGGTAAAAGCATTAATATCCTTAACTATAGAATGTTTTATGTTGGAGAGAGATTGTTTGGATTAAAAATAATGTTAGAATCAAGCTTAAAATGCATATGATAATTAGAGTTAATTCAATGAATTACACATTATTAGGGGGAATAATTACTATAATTAAAAATAGATTCATTTTAATCTAAATTTATTAAAACTTAGATGTATCTAATTAAGCTTACTCTAATGAAGATGAGATTAATAAGGTTAAAAACAATTATAATTATATAAAAATTATCTTCAAATATATTTATAAAAAAATTTAAGAAATTAAAAAAATAACAATTGGTTTACTTTATTGTTATATTTTTATTAATAGTTTATATTTCTTTAATTTAATAATGATATTTAACATTAGAGGAGAAAAAGAATCATAGATTAAAGAAATTAAGATACTATAATATAAAGTTAGTTCGTTTTTAATACAAAGATGCACACTTATATGAATTTTGGTAAAGTGGACTATTTGATAATAAACTTATGACATTTTGGTGAAGTGGAGCCTATTTTATATTTTATAGTAGGTAAATTGTGAATGGTTCTTTTCTAAATTTTTATTTTTATTTTTAAGTTTTTTTTTATTTGTAATTTTTTATTTTCTAAAAATCTTTCATCAAACTTACAATTATTTCAAAAAGAATAATTTTAACTAATAGAATTACTTCAAAAATAATAATTTTATTGTTTTTTTAAAGATATAAGTTATTTTTATAAAACTAGATAATGAAATATATAACATTAATTTTGAGATCAACAAATCAATTACAATTAATAATGTGTATGATGCTTAATTATTATTATGTTTTTTATCTACTCAACAATAAAGACCACTTTGATTTAGAATATCTAAGGACATAACACTTGTGGCTCTTGTTGTTATCTAAATTTGTTATTTCTTAAATGTGGAATTTGTGCAATAAATTAGTTATTAATAACATAATGTGTGGGATTTGTATACTTATATGAATTTTTAATTACTTTTTTTTTCAATTTAGTTATATTAATTTTTTTCTAGATTATGAAAGAAATCAAGATAAAGAAACTAAGTTTTCTAACTTATTTCTCATTGTATTGAAGTTTGATCAAATTTTTATTATAATAAATAAAAATATTTCCAAAAGTTCATAACAAATAACTTTATGTTAAGACATATTTTTTAAACTCTTCCATATTATCTTATTTAAATGATATAATTTATTAGGATATATATATATAGTTAATATTAAAATAGGGTATTTTATAGGTTTAAATTATGATATATACAAGGCACCAATAATTTGGTAAAATGATATTCCTTCTTCATGGAATTAGACTTCATTGTTTCTCTTGGCATCCATAATGTCATAATTGTGGGGGATTTCCTTCTTGACATTTCACAAACAAAAAAAATGGAGTGTAAAGAAGATATGATTATGGGTAGAGTGCAATTATATTGTATTGTGGACCTCCTACGATGGATCAAATCCCCAAAGTCACACGCATCTATTGGAATAATAACTTCGTGGCTAATTGTCTTGTAAATCAAGCCACCATTTTGGAGAGGGGTTCAAAATGGAGGCCACCATGAACACATGTGACTCCCTTAGTATTAATTTGAATGAGAATTTGATTAAGGGCTACCACGATTCATGCACTATGCATGAATTCCACCCATTGAAATTACACTAACCAAGGCACTCGCGTTACTCTGTATTTAATCACACTCATGAGATAACTCTCGCGAAAGTCCTTCTATTTGGCCAGTTTGGCTTTGTGCCCAAGTTATATGATGGTCTCTAGTTTACAGGTGAATAATTATGGTTTTTTTTTGGATGTGGTGTTTGGTCCTATCGATCATTGAGGCCACTTTGTGGTTGTTCTCTAAGGATTCTCTATGAAGCTGTGTATATGCTTGGTTGGGAGTTGGAATCTAGATCCTAGGTGGAGAGTTGATGCTTTGTTCGACACTATGTCTTTTCCTTTCTGCATTCGCTTGAGGAATGTTTCTTATAATCTTGGATGGGAGGTGTTTTAGAGCATCATTCTAGCTTTGGCGATGAATAATATAGCGTTTTTAGACATGGGGGAGATGACTTGGGTTGCAATTTTTGGGAAGGTCAAAGCAAAAATCCAAGACTTGAAGGTGATACTTCGTCAACTGGACTTGTAGCTCAAAGGGGTAGTGGTTTCCATTTGATATTACAAATATGGAGCATGAAGGCCACAACATAGATAACTTTGGGTTATGAGGTAAATTAATTTTGTTTCTTGTCTTTAAATGTATTTCCATCTTGTGTTTTAACTAGGTGTTTTTGGACAAAATGTTTGTATTGTATTTTGAACATAACATAGAAAGAACTAGAGTTAAGGCCCTCAAGACTTACCTTCCATTTTGTAAACCTTAGTTATAGAATTGAATAGAAACATTATAATACAATTCCCTATGAAAAAAATTACATTGTCCTTAAACTTTTATGAAAAGGAATTTGAAATAAAATAAAACTAGTCAATTATCCAATAACAATAATAACAACCAATAAAAATAACACTTAAATTTATTTATCATTGTTTATATTAATGATAATAAGCATGAACGTATACTCTAATTAAATTAGCACTTAAATAAAAATAAAATTTGGTGAAAAAACGATCATAACTCAATCTCAACATAGAATGAGAACAACTATCATTAATCTATCATTGTTAACATGTTTAGATTTCAACTCAACATTATCTACAAAATGTTAAATAAATAATGTAATTATCATGTGATAATTTAACATCTATACTTAATAAATATTCAAATTAAAAATAATATTACTTTGTGTGTGATATTATTAAAATTGGTATTATTTTATGTCTTACATATGATGTCATTTTATATGTAATATTATTAAACTTGATATTATTTTATATCATGTGCATTGAAGAGAGTATGATAAAATTGGGTAATCTAGGTATCATATTTGAGAGGTTGAATCTATTTTTTAAAAAGTTATGATATAGTCATTTTCAAGTGTGAAATTTCATACTAGATCTCAAAGTAAAGACTAAGTTGTCTAAAAATCATAAGAGAAAATTGCAATTGAAATTAAATGAAATCTAATTTGAAAAATCAATGGTTTCTATCAATCAAATTGTTTTTCTTAAAGTTTCAAGTAGTTCATCTTGTTTTTTTTTTAATTTTAAATCAAATTGTTTTTCTTAAAGTTTCAAAATTTCAAGTAGTTTATTTTTTTATATTTTAAGTAATTTCAGTAACGAAAAAACCCAAATCCATAAAAGTTTTAGAGCTTTTTTTCAAATTACCTAATTGAATAAAAAAATTAGCAATTACAGACTTGTAAAAGAACTTCTAACCAGTTCACGTGAAGACTTTTAGGATTCAAACTATCGAATTTCGATTCATACCAAGATGCATATGTTGATTCCATCGTGACAAAATTATAACCAGCTTCAAATGCAATGTTTAAGTTGACTTTCAAGGTTTTGAGTGTTACAAGGAAATGTAATTGGATATTGATTATGATGAGGTTGGACTTTATGTCATTTTTTTTAAATATGATGTGTATGTATATTTAAAATTATTTTTTAGACCAAATAAAAAATACAATCTATCAATTTTTACAATATTTTATACCATTTTTTAAAGTTGGATTTGAAACTACATAACATAATTTAAGTTTAAGAAATAATAAAGGATTCCTTTCTCACACTTACACCACTCCAACGTTTAAAAGAGAAATTCAACTCAAAGTATGTGGATAACAAACCAGAAGTGAATCAAACCCAATATAATTCAATTCATAATTTAAAAGAGTCTCAGCACCCATCATAATGGCATCCATCTATTTGTTAATATAATTCTTAGTCAGATTAAAACTAAGTTCAAACTAATTGGTCTGCGTTTCATCCATTCTTGTCTCATAAAACTGCGCCATGGGACTATTTCTTGTCTCATAAAATTGCATACGATTAGGAGTTTACATGTTTTTGTTAATTAACCAAGACCTAAATTTTCAGCAATTGAGGAAGAAATATGGACGCTAATTTCCATGACATCTCATCTAAATTATCATTCTTGCCATTTAATAGAAATACTATACGGGTAGAGTTCCAACACAAATTAAAGATTGAAAATGTAAAAAATTATAAAAATTAAAGGCACAAAAAACAACATAGATACATAGTTTCCAATGAATATTCCAAGTCAAAATAATGTAATTGGAAGGATGAACAATTGATATACTTAGAGTTATCATTTGATGAAATTTGCCAACGGGTTTAATAAATGAACTGACCTCATATGTTAAAAAAATGAAATCCTTCAGGACCTTAGATCTACCTTCCTCTACCCATCCAATGGCTTATTCTTCCGGTAAGTTAACCTACCTCCGCCTTTACCAAAATTCCTTAAGCCTGTGCATTTAGATATTCATTAACTGCAGAACCTCGTTAACATTTAGATACCAATTGAATTTTTTGATACCAATTGGAATTTTCTGACTTTAACTCCCCCTGAGTATATGATCCTTCCTAATATCATTTTCAGGGTTCTCTTTAAATCATGAGAGATATTTTAGAAAAGAATCACACTGTTATAGCTGATTTCACCACTCCAGGTGAATCACACTTTGTATGGCTTTCTCCTATCCCGTTGCAGACTCCTTAGACCCCATGGACCATTTTTTGTCCTTTGATGTTTCCTTGACCATCCCTAAAAACATGTGAAAAATGATACACGCGACTTTTAAACCTATAAGCGCGTATATACGCGGGTTTGACCACTAAAACCATGTATATCGGGATGTGTACAAAATCCAAATCCTTTTGGAGTTTTCCTTGACATGGATCCGACTCATTTGACTCCTGGCCTTCCCTATGCCTTGAGATCGCTTGGATTCGACCTTTCATTACCCCTTTGAAAAGCTATATAAGGAACCCCTTGGTACATTGAAGGCATAAGAGAGAATTGAGAGCAAAGAAACTATAGTCCATTGTTGCCGGAACTTATGCTTGAGTCTGCATCCCTTTGTCCCTTGGAGCACTTTTGTGTTCTTGCCAAGCTTTCCTTTTGCTTGTGAGCTTGCTATCTAGAGATGGAGGATTGAAGTGGTGGAGGCCCAAGTGGGGGATTCAGTTTCTCTAGTTCGCAGACGTGCCGACAGAGGTTGTATCTTGTAATCTGTGATTTATATTAATAGAAATATCTTTTCCTGTTTAATAATGTGTGTTTGAATGAATATTTTATCCATTGGATTATGTCAAATGCTTATACATTATTGATTATATATGCTAGAATAGATCTAACACCATGATTTATAGAATGCTTGTATTGTTTACTTATTGTTGAGGAAGTAATCTTTCAATTCAAGCTGAAGTTGGAAAGCTCAACGGGGATCTACTTCAACCATCCAGAATAAGGTACGAGGTCTGATCCTTTAGTGTTAGACATTTAATTTCTATTGCATATTGGAAAGGATTGATTTCTGGAGTTAAGCTGTCTATTGTGGTACCCCAAGCCATAGGAATTTCTCTCCCTAACAGAATTGGCGACTCTGTTGGGGATGTCCCTTGTTTTTAATTGGGGGTTTGCGGGCACAATGGGCTTGATATTATTGACTTGCTCTTTGTTTCTCCTTGTTTCTAGGTTGCAATTTATAGTATGTTCATCCATTGACACTCCCCTTTATTGGTTTGAACCTTGGCCTGCTTTTTACCACTACCTTCTCTGTATACACAGGTTTTTGGCCAAAATTCGTGTATACACACAGGTTTTTGGCCAAAATCCATGTATACACGTAGGTTTTTGGCCAAAAGTCCCGTATATACGCAACTGTTCTTTAAACAGTCACGTACATCCACCCTTTTGGTGAGTTTGATGTTGTGGGAAGTTGTTGGGTGGGTTGTGAGTGTGGTTGGGTCTTCCTTGGGTCTGATGTCGTCTATTGGATGCTTCTTCTCTGACCAGAGACCGTTTTTTCATTAATTTTTCTTTGAAAGTAGTTTTAGTCATTTATCCTTTTTGTTTTGCCATTAGTGCATTACTCTTTTTGTCTTGGTGTCTTGTTGGGCTTGTCTTTTATACTTGTTGCAGAGACTGAGAGTTTTAGATGACTTTTATTGCATTTTTCATTCTTTTATATTGAAAAATACAAAGTAGTTGCACTCTTAGTTGCATCTTAGATATGGATTTGAGGAGGTACTTGCATTGGATTGCTTGGATGAGAGTTGTGTTTAGGCTTTCATATAGGAAGGATTGCATTGGCATTCAGAAAGATGTATATATTTATGCATCTCATGTAGTGGCATACCCTATTTTTCATTTAACAAAGATTGCACTTAGCATTGTTTGTTATGGTGTGCATATTTATTTCACTGCGGAGTCTTAATGTCATTAGTTGCACGGCCATTTCCCTTTGAGTAATTACAGCCAACTAAAATCAATTCTTAATTAAAATGAACTACACTATTTTATTTGATAGGGTTCACCAACAAGATTAGGTTTTAGGGTCTTGGAATAGTTCATTGTGAGTAAATTCTCCAAGACCACTAAACAACAACATGTATGTGTCTGTCTAGGTGAGAGTGTGAAATCCTTGGTATAACCAGTGTTTCTCAGGATCCTCCTCTCAAAAGGGAGTTAAGCACGAGGCAGTGTGAGCGGTTATTGATTGGGATGACCCCTAGTCATAATTGAGTAGCGCCAGAGATATTTCCAGGATTGTATTCGTATCTAGGGGCTCTTTCGAGAGTTTCAGGATTTGCTACCCTGCCCATACGGTTAATCCCGCCTGCGACTGTCTGCCTGAGCATTGATTATATTAAGGTGACCTTAGTGGCCTTACCTAGGATATCGAGGGGGTACTTTGCAAGGGTTATTCTGCAGGTGTCCTGGCCAGGTTGGGGTCGGACAGCATAGTCGCTTTACGTGTTGAAGCTGAGGGCCACAATAATTGGTTACGTACCTCCGCTTGTAGTGTATGGGAGTTTCGAGCCTCTCTTAGGCGAGACATACGTGCTGCATTCGGGAGCTCACATATCCTCCCCTTGGTTTGCTTGTATTTTGGCTGTAGATTTTCTTAGGAGTGTGCTCTTTGTACGTTAGTTGGCCTTTGGGATCGTGGTTACTTAAGTATATTTATGCTCTCTTGAGTTTGGGTCCTTTTATTTTCGACATGCCTGGTATCCTACCACTCGTCCTTGGTCCTAGTATGGACCCTGGTGTCAGACTTGGGGGCATCCCATCCCCTTACCGCTGCTCATAGATTTGGGAGTGGTCACATTCTTCCCTCTACTCCTTTTGAGGAGGATTTTTATTCCCTTCGCTCGGTTTTTACACCAGTGGTCACCCTCACGGGGGTGGTAGTGGATACATGAATGTTGGGTCTACACTTTACATTCCTTTTTATGGCCCATCGTCCACCTCACTATTTCCTTTGAATTTATTTGTCATGATCATTCCTCCCTATTCCCTATACTTGGATTCTTTATTGACTATTTTGGGTTGTTTTGGACTAATATGGTTGTCATGTAGGGTCCAGTTTTTGTACACTCTCTCTGAGGTTTCGACCCGTTCGTGCCTATCATAGGTATTATGTCTAAACTGTCATATAGGTTAGGATATCACATCCGCTTGCACTTATGCATTGCTTTATGACCATTCCATCTTAACCTTAGGTACGAACCCATTCCATGGTATCACAGAACCTTCATGCTGCTGTTAGAAGTGGTACTATGTGAATGGTAGAGCTTTCCTATACATGGGTGTCCTAGTTAGATCCCTTTTGCATTTGGTACCCATGCCGTGAGTCCTCTCTTAGGTCTGGAAGTCCCCCTTTAGTCCCGCCATGTCCTTGAGCAAGAGCTTCATACTCCGCTTGAACTTTATGCTGGTTGTTTCCCAGGGACTCCCGTATGTCAAGTTGTGAATTCATTATCATGAGCTTTGCCCGCCTTATTGAGCTTTATGCCGACTCCCCTGACATTGCGTTTCAGCCATATAGCTCGATCTTGTCTCATGTCTAGCCATGCAGAGCCATCTTTTATATCCTTCGCAGCTTGTTTCCCTTTTACCGGGAGGGGATTTTCCCCCGACTGTCAATATCCTACACATGTATCCTTGCATTGAGCATAGGTATGTTCCACTGCTTGGAACTAGTTTGTTTTCCCTTATGACACTCGTATCCTCCTAGTTTGTAACTATAAATCCATTTTATTCTTTTTCAAGCTTTTTAAATAACTGAAAAAGTCCAAAAAAATAAAAAAACCAAAAAGCCGGACAAGGAAAGATGTTATCTGTGGCAGCTGTCGAGTCGTGTCGCCTTCGAACAGAGCACTGTATATCACATCCATTGGTTGGGTTATAGTTTGACTTTAGGAGCTATACTAATTTATCTAAGTTTATCTCCACATACTGGTTAAGCTTCCAGTCCCTATGGAGCCTCTGTTGATGCCTCCTATGTCACAGAGATGTCCCAGTTTGTATATTGATTCTATGCTTCCTTTATTCAGTCACCATATGCCGTTATTCTCTTGTTTGAAGGAAGTTGAAGCCTGAGTCAACCATTCCTCAGTTCTCTTGACCATTCCCGGTACAGTTACTGGTTCGTGCACCTTATGATCGAATCCTTCCACATTATACAGCTTTGCTGAGTACCTCGTGTTGGATGATGGGGGATGCCTTAATGCCCTCCTTCCAGCGGATTTCATCCCATCGACTTCAGATCATTTATTCTGGGATTGGAATCTAGAGTCATTTTGAGTGCCTTGAGACTTGCAGTCATCAGTGGCAGGTTCTCTCTCCATTGACAGTCTTTGGGAATACGTCAATGTCCCCTGATCGATGGATCCTCTCAAGTGTTCGACCTCAACACATTTATTCACACTTGTTAGTTTGCACTCTAGTACCTTGATTCCCATTTTCATTATCGGTGGGTGATCTTGCGTCTATTAATGGTATACATTAATGACCGGTAATCAGACGATGGACTACTATGTTCGACCTCGACACCTCTATTCGCATAGTAGGACATGTACTCATAGCAGTTTGTGTAGAAGACCTTCTAGATTGGTGGCATCTCTTATATTATACCTCCTTGATTGTGCCAGTGTTCATGAGATTTCAGCTCTCGTGAGTTGATTCCAGTATATGTCAGACATTTCCAGCCATTATGGAGATCTTGATCTATTATATATCTTCATCCATTATGGAGATCATGGTCCTTTGTACATCTTCATCATGGAGATTCTGATCTATGTATATTGTACGTGGCGATGACAACTTATGTGATATCTTGTATCATTCCTATTCATGGCCATTGTACTCTTATGTATCCGGGACTGCTAGATGTATTTGCAGTTATATGCAGAGTTGTATTATTGTACTATGTTGATTGGATGGCTAGTCTTCCATTTGGAATCCTTCATAACTCCACTTTTAGGATGGACTTATAATGTATTTCGGCTATCGTATAACCCCTCTGACCTCACACATTAGGGGGCATCTGTTATAGCTAATTTCACCACTCCAGGTGAATCACACTTTGTATGTCCTTCCCCTCTCCCGCTGCAGACTCCTTAGACCCCGTGGACCATTTTTTGTCATTTGATGTTTCCTTGACTATCCCTAAAAACATGTGAAAAATGATACACGTGACTTTTAAACCTATAAGCGCGTATATACACGAGATTGACCATTAAAACCGCGTACATCGGGATGTGTACAAAATCCAAATCCTTTTGGAGTTTTCCTTGACATGGATTCGACTCATTTGACTCCTGGCCTTCCCTATGCCTTGAGATCGCTCGAATTCGACCTTTCATTACCCCTTTGAAAAGCTATATAAGGAACCCCTTGGTACATTGAAGGCATAAGAGAGAATTGAGAGTAAAGAAACTATAGTCCATTGTTGCCGGAACTTATGCTTGAGTTTGCATCCCTTTGTCCCTTGGAGCACTTTTGTGTTCTTCCCAAGCTTGCCTTTTTCTTGTGATCTTGCTATCTAGAGATGGAGGATTGAAGTGGTGGAGGCCCAAGTGGGGGATTCAGTTTCTCCGGTTCACAGACGTGCCGACAGAGGCTGTATCTTGTAATCTGTGATTTATATTAATAGAAATATCTTTTCCTGTCCAATAATGTGTGTTTGAATGAATATTTTATCCATTGGATTATGTCAAATGCTTATACATTATTGATTATATATGCTAGAATAGATCTAACACCATGATATATAGAATGCTTGTATTGTTTACTTGTTGTTGAGGAAGTAATCTATCAATTCAAGCTGAAGTTGGAAAGCTCAATGGGGATCTACTTCAACCGTCCGGAATAAGGTACGAAATCTGATCCTTTAGTGTTGGACATTTAATTTCTATTGCGTATTGGAAAGGATTGATTTCTGGAGTCAAGTTGTCTATTGTGGTACCCCAAGCCATAGGAATTTCTCTCCGTAACACCCACAATCATCACTATATCCTTCTTCATCACCTTCATGTCCATCTTCATCAATGTATTCTTTTACATCTCTATCTTTCTTTTCCTCATAATGGATATCCTTTTTATCTATGGCGCTATCATGCTCATCATCATCTTTGGAGACCTCACTGATGTTTGAAATATTTATTTCTTCTATATCTTTGGAGTCTTCCTTTCTTCTCCACATCTTTCCATGAGGTACCCTTCTTACTAACCTTGTTTTATTTTTTGGATTCTCTACTTAGATCTTTCCTCGTGGTTTTGGAGTTAATAGCTTTGTGACCAAACTTGTGACACTGGTGACAACATCCATAAAATATTCCTTTATGTTTGAGAAATATTTGGTCTTCCATATTATTCCATTCCTTCTTTTGTTCTTGACCTTCTATTGAAGCATTCTTCCCTAGCTTACATTCTTTTTCCATATTTCCAAAGTTATTACATTTGTAACATTCTATGTCATATATTTGAAGAGGTCCAAACCTGTTATGATTTCTTCCTTTTTGTTTACTAGATATATACTTCTTATATTCATAAAACTTTCCATAAGCTCTGCATTTCATGGATTTATGACCAAAAAAGATCTGTTGATATCTATTTTTCATTAGTCTCTTAGGCATCATAGTAGTTCCATTTTTATCATGAGAGGAGGAAGAATATTTCTTATGACTGGAACTCATTTTCTTGTGGATCTTCTGTTGTCTGGGTGTATCTTTGGAAGCATCATGTTGACATTTAACATCTTGTTGAATGATGGAGTTTGAGCCTTTATGATTATATCCAAGACCCGTTTTATCCTTTGGGGATCTTTATAAGATGAGGACGTTATTAAGAGCTTCAGTACTTTCCTTGAACTTCTCATTAATGCTCTACTGGTCTTCTATCCTCTTCATCTCCTTTTTTGAGGTTAGCGAAATTTTGTCTTAATCTCTCGGCCTCTTCTATGTGGTCTTCCAACATATTTATTTCTTTCTTGAAGTTATCAACTTCCTTCTTTAGGATATTAGCCTCTTCCATGCTAGCCATAATTTGTTGTCTTGCAATGTATAGTTCTTCTCGAAAAGTCTTGACTTCCTCTTCATTTGAATTATGCGCTTCTTGATACTTTGAAAAATTTTCTTTGAAATACTTGTTCTCCCTTGTACTTTTTCTCAATTCTTCAAAGGCACTTATGAGTTATGTTTCTAAGTTCACATCTTTTTCCACATCTGAATTATCTTCTAAAGTTTGATTTATTGTCCCTATGAATATATTTTATTCATCTTCAGTTATATATTCACTATCATACTTGCAAATAGCAAGGTTTGTTTGTGTTATCTCTTCATTTGCATAAAGCTTTTCCAATTTGACCCAGGGTTCCTTGGCTGAGACACATGGTCCAATCTTCCTTTTGATATATTGAGATATTCCATTTAATATGGCCTCTATTACATCTGTATTATTTTTATTGTCTTTCTTTTGAGTTGGAGTCCTTATTCTCTTTGGTGGGATGTAATCAGTGATCACTGCATTCCATACACTAGGTTCCAATGCCTTCAGATAACTTTCCATTCTTGTTCTCCAAAATATGTGTTCTTCTTTTGCAAATATTGGAGAGCCATTTTCTATGTAAATCTCTTCTTGTTGATCCATAGTTATTTTTAATAGGATCTTCCTTCCAGTGGTTAAACTGTTAGTGAAGGATCCTTCTCTGATACCAATTGTTGGTAGCTGTTCAATACTGAGATGGGGGGCAGGGTGAATCAATATTGATAACTTTTTACCATTTAAACCACTTAGTAAACTTTAATCAAAACAATGATTCAACTATATACATAGAACACCGATTTTATCATGGAACCCTAATAAGGTAAACCACCAACACATTTCTATTATCTACAAAACTTTGTTTTTACAATATACAATAGTTATTTGCAAGCATCCCTGCTGGAGACACCAATCCCCAAGTTTCTCAGCCACTACTGAAGGATGCACCCACACCCTGGTTTTTGCATGCACCTACAAACAAGGATACACCAATACCCCGATTCTCCAGCCAAAACTGGAAGGAGGCCCATACCTCCTAGAAGGCATTTAGCCTGCCCTAGCACCACCCTGCCACCCTAATTTGATATTATTAAACTTCCTAGACCTTCTTCAAACTCTGTATCTGGATTTCTTCACTTGGTCTCTTGTCTTGCTACTACTAGGGTCTGGATTGCATAGATACACTTTGCATTCTCTGCCTTTTGGTCTTCTTGTTTAGATATTCATTATTCACCCATGGAGACCACAGAGACACTTCACTTCCTCTTCGAGATTATTTTTATATATTATTCTTAAACATCAATACAACAACATACCTTTTCAAACAGGCACGTCCTTATGATACTCCAACTCTGTTTATATGGATTTTGTTAGTCATAACCGTCATAAATCTGTTAACCACACCCTTCATAATTATATTTATGAACATTTAATTCTTTTCAAAATTAAACCTATCTAATATTCATCCAATAATGGAGTACGTTCTCTTCATACTTGATGGCATCATCTTCAAGGATTGTAGGCAATCTTCACTATGTGTAAACACCAGATGAGGTCATGAACTGATGGAAAAATCATCAAGAAATCATTTTAATTAGCTTTAAAGCGTTCTCAAAACCTTCTTCCGCAACCTAGATTTCATGATTTTCTCATTTCCACAAGCTTCCTTCCGTAGTCGTCAGATTTCCACATTTCAAATTTCTGCACTAGCCTTTCCTCCTTCCGTATTCTCCATCTCCACAACCATCCTGAGCCATTGATCGGGATTTTTCCTGACCGTAGATCTAGGATAGGATGAGGTTTTTGGATTTCCGAACTGTGACACTTCTCAAAATGTCTTTCCACACTTATCTTTCCTCCTCACCCATTCCACACTGTTGATATCCTTCAATCCTTTCATGACCGTCGATCTTCCAGATTGTGGGATACAGAATGCAGATTCTCAAAAGTTCGAAACGTTGCTTTCGCAATTCTCCACCTTCCATTTTCCACATTAATCTTTCCCCGATGTCGATCTTTCACAGACGTCTTTTTGACTGTCGATCTTCTAGATCGTGGGATGTGAAATGCGGAACTATGACATTTCCCACAGTCTCAACTTTTTGCTTGCCACACTTCTGCACCTGCACCTCCACTCCTACACAGAAATAAGAAAATCAACTTTTCATGACTCCGACTTTTTGTTTTCAGTGGTTTTGCACCCTCACTTCCACTCCTGCATGGAAATCGAAAAGTCAACTTTTCACGATTTCAAATCTCTGCTTTCCACAGTTCTGCACCCGCACTTCTGCTCCTGCATGAAAATCGAAAAGTTAGCTTTCCATGATTTCAACTCTCTTCTTTTCCCAGTTCCACACCCACACTTCTTTTGCAAACTGTCGATATTTTTTGCGGAACTACTCTCAGCCGTCTGATCTCAATTCTTTGCAGAACTTTTCTCCTGTCCGCTTTTCCATTTCCGCAATGGATTTCCTGCAACGGTTTTTCTGAACCATTGATATTTTGCGGGATAATTTTTGACCGTTAGATCTATGATTCTTTGCGAAACTCATATTCATTCATTATTTCTTTATTTTAACACTTCGCCAATTTTAATATCAATATGCAAACTAACATTTTCTATTGGTTTGGCAAATTGATATTTCTCTCGTGCAAGAACCAAATGTGGATCTAACTTCATGGCTGCATAGCCAGTTCACCAGGCAACATGCCTACTTCATCTAATGAAATTATCATCACACAGATAAAATTTGGTGGACATTTCCATATGCCTCTTTTAACCCTGTGAATTTGACACTTAGTCAAATTTCTATCTTTAGTACCTAAAGTACATTTTCTTCATTTTGGCAGACTGATATTTTTCTTATCTGGTCATCATAGGGAAAATCAAGAGCAAGACTAGAAGGCCATTTCAACAGTGAACAAGACCATGCCACATTTTATACCTTATTGGAAAACAAACAACCTCTGGTAGGCATTTCAAACTGGCTTCTCAATATCCTTTTCTAAGACAACCAATTTTCTTAATTTGGTCCAATCTGCCTAAAACATTGTTTTGGCAGGTCCATAACTTTTCCTTCAAATTCTTCTTAAACAATATGGAAACATGGTCAGGTAGACAAAACACCAGTATACAAGACCCCTATGTGTTGCAGGTATTTACTCTAATCCATAATTCAGGGCGAGCATCTCTTAGACCCTTTTAGACCAGTTTTGACTATTTATTCCATACTTAGTCAATTTCCTGATTTTCACCAATCTACCATATTTCGCCAGAATGATGTCATAATGCAACAATGATCTCAAATTCATGTCACATCCTCAACTATGCCATTCCATTCCATCACTATCTTTGTCTTTCCTTTCACTTATACTGAGTTCACATTTTGTCTTTCCTTTGTCTTTCACTGAGTTCACTCTACCATCATGTCCTTGGTTATTCTTTTGTCATCATTGAACTACTTCGACATCAATGACAACTATAATCCATATTCCCAACAATATTTAGAGTTTTTTCTCTAGGGGTTTATCACTTTATCTTAAAAATTAATTTTATGCCTCTTGTAATGGTCTTTGTGTGAATGATTGTAGTTGACACATCTCTATTAAGATATAAGATACACCATTCTAGTTACTTTGTATTGATTTTTTGTTTACAATCTTTTCTATTTTGTTCATTGAATAATTTGGGTTTTATTGTACTATTATTCTCTTTACAGTATATTTGTGTGTGTGTTTCCATTTTATATTTCTTCTTTCATTTCATCCTATAAATAATCTAGTTCACATGTCCAACCCATGTTACCACACAAGCAACTTAGCAATCCTTTCCAAGGAGGACACATTTATGTGGAAAACATTATCCAACTCATCAAAGTAACCATTGAGGATTCCTCATATCTACTTCTTGTTTGAATTGAGTGTAATTGTGTATGTACATCTAGATGCATTGTACTATATCTAGGGATTCATTAATTAGTCTTTCAACATTTTCTCATATTTTGTGAAAACTTTGTAATGCTATTTAAAATCTTTTGGTATTCCAAATAAAATTTAAAGCATTTCTTTCCAAAGAAAAATAGAGTGCTCTCTATTATTATTATTGTGTTTATTTATATTGAATATTATATGTTTTTTTTTCATTTGGTTAGTTTGATTACTCTCTAATGTAGGTTTTAAATGTTAAAGGTTTCAAGTATACATAAATTGGTACCATAACATTAATCCAAAATCTACTCTCCATCATAATTCATGGCCCAACACCTCTCTCAAGTTAATCGATTCTTAGAAGAAGAATTCCATATATGGTTTGTCAAAGTATGTCCTCCCATATACATCTAATTTGAAACCTTCTCTAAGGCTCTTCTCCTAGTTTATCCCATGGAAGAACATTTTTTATTTAGATATAATTTATGGCAACCTGACCCTCATTCCCAAATATAAAGTACTTTGGTCATTTTTCAATTGTGCATTCAGAACCTTTTTGGTATTTTTAAATACTTCAAGCTCTCAATCCCAACATTAGGATCAATTTATATGGTCACCTTTCTACAGATTTAGCGTCTTCCTTACCTTTGTCGCTAGGATATTATGTGGTATCATATTTCATGTTAACATCCTTGCATCCCATATGCTAGCTAGGGTTTTCCAAGAAAACCTCTTTTATTGTTTATCTCCTATAGTTCCTCATGTGCTCTCTCAAATATTCCTCCACTAATGACGTTGAGTCTACCTATGGAAATATACTTCAATACATCATCAAGATAATAAATGCAGTGCTCATCAATAAACCCCAAACCATTATCTTTTAGTTGGATACAAATATCACTCTCCTCAAATATGAGAAATAAATCAATGGTGAAGTTTTGTATTCCTATATCTATAGTCTTACAAATTATTTTCAAACCAATAATAGTCTCACTCAAGACTAACATTCGCTTGTGGACCAGCTCATGCACTACCTATAAATGCATCATAACTTTGGAGGCATTTTGTGAAGAAATTAAGAAGTATTTATTCCTACCTAAATACATTACAAATCTACTAGCTCATTAGTTTCAACTAAGATAGGAACTAGAATATACCATGTAGTTGTTTATCAAAGTATTAACTTAGATTCAAATTCATTTATATATTCTAGATCCATAGGATGTATGCATTATCAATTTTAATTTATATTTACTGTATTTTATTCACAATGGAATTTACATGTTTGAAAATAGTACCAAAGACTAGTATTTCCAATAGGAACTCAATATTGAATGCAATGTTGAACATCACCCAACTATTATTTCATTGTGAAATAATAATTTTTCTACCAACCCTCAAACTCATAGTGCTCCTATGAGCCTCAATTCCTCTTCAATCCACCCTAAAAACCATAAGTTAAACTCCCCCAAGGATTTTAACATATATTAATTATGTCTCCTTCATCTTACTTGTAGTCACTCTACCATAGATGGAAATGTACTTAATCACCCTACCCCTTCCAAATCCCTGTTATCAATCACACATACCTAGAAACTAAAGAATCCCTCCTTCCAACTTCCTCTTCTCCAAATTCCAAAAGTGGTCTCTTTACACAACTGCATCCCCCCTGATCCATCCATCCTTCTGCTCACTTAGGACCACGCTATCATAGCTCCAATATCCCTCTTCACACAAAACTACAAAATCAAATATCACATAGCCACACTTTTCCTCAATAATTGAATTCAAAATAATCTCATTTCCCATAAACTTTCTCATTGTCTTAGGCTCCTTACCATCCCATTACTCTTCTCCCTATCATTTGGGCTGGGTGAAACAGATTGGAACTCATTTACTTATCCATCAATGTTTTACGATCAAATTTGCAATTCCCCCCTTCAAATTCACTATAGGTTATGATGTATCACCCCTCATTTTCTTAGATCTCATCCAATGAATCCTATACCAATAATAGCACCAGGATATATATAATTTACACCAAAACACCTACACCCTATTCAAAGAAAATTGTAATTATAAATTCTCTATTACTAATCCCAGTAACCAACTCCATACACAACTAAAACAACTCAAAATCAACAAATGATGACCCTTTCATATTTTCCCTTACGCTATGAAGTGCTCTCTAGTAATAATGCAACCAAGCCACCTATTTCAACAACCTAGATGAGACCCCTATTTCATCATTCGCTTTATCTCGTGTTCACCCTTATCCCACTACTTTCAACATGAACACAACTACAATACAATACATATTTTTCCATACCTTAGTGATGAATTCACCTAATACACTATCATAATCCACAGGTTCCACAACTCTTTTTTCACAATAGATCAACCCTTAACACCATCAACTCATTTTTCAACAACAAAACCTCCTAAATGATATAATCCTTCGGAGGCATCTTCCATGCTCCACATTTCATCTATCCTATATGCTACACATAGCCACCAAATATTCCTCCAGTAACATACAATCAAAGCATAATGCTCAAATATAACCTACACATCTAGACCAATGCACGCCATCACATCCTAACAACAAACACATTTACCCATAGTTGGATCACCAAATCTAGTGCACCAAGTTCCCTCCTTTTCCAACAAAGCTTTCTCTAGTTGTCTTAACAATAAAACATTAAAATTTTGATTTACCAAACTCCA
The DNA here is from genome assembly GCA_001517045.1 of Pseudotsuga menziesii. Lineage (NCBI taxonomy): Eukaryota > Viridiplantae > Streptophyta > Pinopsida > Pinales > Pinaceae > Pseudotsuga > Pseudotsuga menziesii. Next base: position 222,690 of record LPNX010074006.1, on the reverse strand, counting down.
CTATTGTGATGAATATAATACACACTATTGAATTTCTTTTGAAACAAATTAATTATCTCCTAAACATCCCCAAAATTTTACCATGAACAATCTCTGTAGCACACCTCACATCTTTATCATAATCACTAGCTTCAAGCAGCAATTTCAACATTTCCATCTCCTCCCAATGCAACCAGACATACAAGAAATTATTAGATCTATATCTCTCTCTCATAAGGTGACTTATTTTAACTACAACCCTCCCCCCTCACATAGATGTGCTAGACTCTTTAGGGTATGGGCTAGTATTTTTCCCAACATATGGAACACAACATTCTCTCTTGGCTAAAGCTTCATATGGAAAAACATGGTCTTAAGGACATGGAAAAATATGATTTGTAGTGACCCTCTTCTCTCCTAGCTACACATTTAGTACTTTTATGAACCATCACTCTTCCTATCGAGCTATCTAGTCTCCTACTATGCACAAACATTGCAATGTACCTCATTAAACATTGAGCTTCATGGATATACATAAGTTCCATTATAACCATTCTATACAATTCTCTTACTTCTATAACATATATATTTCTCATTTTTGGATAGCAAACACTCAACAACATTGATACTACACCTCATTGGACCTATTTCCACTACTTGATAGCATCATTTTCCACAGTTCCATTCTTAAACTAGGAAGCATTCGGGTTACACATACCTCATTTTTGTCACACCTCTAGGGATCATCACTCTCCTTAACATCAGAATCACTCATATTTTAAGTGTACATTAGTACATCAAGACATTATTATTCTAGAATATTTTGTTTAAATAGCCAGACTTACTAATTCATTCTCCCTAAACTTCTACTTTGTTGTTATTCCTATCTAGGGATGAAAGCAAGGGAACTTTTCAACTAAACCAGGAAGAATTGATTTGTATAGATACTTGGGTTCCTTCCCCTATAAGGTCACCTTCTCACAAATGGCCATGTCTAGCCCAACTTACCAGTCAAGAAACCTGGCTATCCTCTCCAAGGGTGACACATTCACCTAGATGTCATTATCTAACTTAGCAAAGTAACAAAAGGGGGTTCCTCCTCCCTAGTTATTTTTATACCTTCCAAGGAAGGTATATTTTAATCGATTATGTCAATTTTTTTATGCTTTTAATTAAATTTAATATTTTGAAACTATTTTTATAATTTTTTGTAAAGTTGCTAAGAAAATCTATATTGAATTAAATATTGTGAAATTTAAAAATTAATTTTCTGTTTTTTGAATTAGAAATTCTATTTTATGATTGGTCAATACATATGAAGTGACTATTTGCATGTGGATTAAAATAGAATGGATTGGTCTGTATATTCTATGTTTTCGACTTTACAGGTTTTTGTCGAAATCCGTTACTTTTTTTGGTAAAATCCAAACTTGCAAGTGTTTAAATTGTCTTTTTTAATCCATACATATTTTAATCATCATCAAATACACCATGGCACCCAAATTATGCAATTTACATAGTTTATATAAGTGATTCTAAGATTTTTTAAATATTTCCAACCAAACTCCGAAAAAAAAAGATGTAAAATATGTTAAAAAAATTGAAAACATAGAATATTTAGACTACACCAAATAGAATTTTTAGAAAATTAAATAAATTTCAGAAAAATAAATTTAAAAGAAACTAATAAATGCCAACTGTGTACCTATTTATATCTTTAATAATTGCTTATTTCACATATGTATTGCTTCAGATTCGTTCTCTCATGTGAACTAGACTTGCATAAGTATAAACATTGTTCAACTTGGGTTATCTAAAAGGAGAACAACATATTGGTAGTAATAAAATAATGTTAAACACAATATTTATTGGACAAAGTCAAACATGCCTATGTAAATTCGAAGACACTTGGTCCATTTGAACATATCGACTCTCAGTTCATGAAAGTTAACATAGTTGTGACCATTCTGTAGATAAAAAACTACCACTCCTAGAATTTATTTGGGGTAGACAACGATAAGAAGCAAGGCTATGTCTCTGCAAATCTCATGGTGGATAGGGTTTTGCGTTGCACTTGGATAAAATATTGTGCTAACCATAGTTGAGTGCTTCAAAGGGAAATCTATTCTATTAGACCAATTAGGTATGTTTTCTTGGTGACTGGGAGCTGGAAATATGGATCGTAATGGTGAATTTTGTTTTACTCCCCTAAAGTTTTATAATACTTGTTTACATAGTCACCAACAAGGAGTCAAGCTCTTACCTAGAACCTAGTACCAACCTTGTAAAAAAAAAGTGGTAATTATTCATTTTTCCTTCTTCTGTGTTTCCATATTTTTATCTACTACCAGTCTGACTACCTTCCATCCTCAATATGCATTTTTCTTGGGGTTAACTATGCCAAAGAAGAAGCACCGTAAGGGACCTCACGTGGTATCATCTACACAACTCGCTGCTCCTCACGGGAATAAGAACTTAGGGTTTAATTCCTACCCTTGTTTGAGACAAGATCCCTCTCCTTTTTTTTATATGTCTTTGTGATATGATTTTGTACAAAAAATCATATCATCTACCCCTATGAAAGACTGCATAGATGTAATTTGTGATTCTTTCTCTGGTAAGACAACTGGTTCCTGCATCGCGCCGGGGAATAGACTAAATGGAACTACTCATGTGGACATGATGGTATCTATTGACCATGGAATGAATACTTATCTATCGTCTCTTCCGGGAAAAGCATCTGGATCCTCTCATATTCCACAGGGATCTCATCCAAATCGATCTGCAGTAGAGATAGTTGACACAGTGCAATCCAAATGTATTAAACAAAAAGTAGGAGACCTAAATTTGGCCCCAGGCGATGAGACTGAGACATATTAATTGTGTTCTATGATTGAATATGATCTGGTCAAATGTTTTAATGGGTACAATCTATATCTTACATATTTTCGTTGTTGGGTTAGGGAGACCTAGTTTAATCTAGTTCTTGGCTATGATCCATGTAGCATTTCCCTAGCCAAAGGATGCTGGGGATTTGTTTAAAATTTCCCATAGGATTCCCTTAAACTTATAAATGGTGTATGGATTAAGGGTTATGATCCTCTAATTCTAGGAATACGATTCCCATATTTTGTTTCCCACAGACAGAAACCGTTTGTTCACCCTATATGGGTAAATCTACCTTCCCTTCTGCTAGTACTGTGGACTGAGGAAATTTTCAAAGCTATTGGTAATTCAATTGGGGTTTTCTTAGATGAACAAGGGGATGATAACACCAAGTTTTTTCATCAATTTTACAGACACCGTATCAATATTATTCTATGTGGCATCTTGAGGATGAACATGGCAATAAAATTTTAGGGTTTGAATATTAAGCAAAGACTCGTGTTCACCATTTGAAAAAATTATATTACGAGAATGAAAGAGTTACTATCTGTTAAGACCTAAATGTTGGGAACATCCCCCCCTATAGGGTGGCACATTACCCCCTATGTTGTGGTGTATTACATATTATTCATGTTGGATTGGATCTATTAGTGGGTTTATTAGTTGTTATTGTACACCTTGGTCTCCTATATATATGAAGGAGATATTTTCATTTTAGTCGTCAATATATCTTGTCTTGTCTTTTTACTCAATAGATTGTGTAAGGAGGTTCCTCCCTCGAAGAGGATTTCTATTTATCTATGTTATTCATTATTAAGGTATGGATTACTCTTTTATTGTCTATTTTTACTCTTTTTATTCTATTTCTGGAACTTGGGTACATAAAATTTGGTATCAGAGCTCTTTCCTCGGGATTGGCTTTTGCAAAACGAGTCATGTTGTAATTTTTTCCGCAAATTGTTTTCTACAATGATTTGGAGATATAGGTTAAAAAAAAACTTCTAAAACATGCCTAACTATCTCTAGTCAGAAATTCAGATCCTAGTACATTACATTTTCTGATATAATTGCACAGGAATATAGGGTTTTTTACTAGTCCAAAACCTGATCTAAAACATGTGTTCTAAGGAAAAAGTTCATATCTAAGGTATCCGAGATCCAAACTGAGTGATAATAGTTGCATATGAAATAAGATAGATCAGGGTTACTATGGTAGGATTTTCAACTACACAAACTAAATATTGGACACGTGGAATACTGTACAAGTTTGCTCTTCTCTATAGGACAAAAATAAGAAGCTTTGGGAGATTTGCAATAACATTTTTTTTGCACATCCAAATTAGGTAAGACCTACGGAATTGGAATTAGGACACATAAGGGTACCATAGTCCAAATTTTAATATCCATAGGAGTCAAAACTAAAATTTTACATCAGTTACAAGTCGGACATAAAACAATCTTCTAATAAGGGTTTGAAAAATGTACATCATTTTGAATTTGAATAGATTTGAGTAGAAGTATCTATTTGTGGTAAAAACTAGGGTGAGATATATATTTATCATTCAAAATCCTCCAAAAGGAAGTGGAAAAACTCACACTCTAGTCAAACCCCCATACGATTCATCCTCGACATATAATGAAAGAGAAGACATATCTTTTAGTGTCCAAGTTGGAAGCTATTATTAAAGGAAATGTGAAAATGAATGACTTAGTTCAATTGGAAAATAAGATGGCTTGTAAAAGGGATCTCAAAGGGAAGTCTACAAAACATTATCTCAAATGGATGGCTAGAAAGTAAGATCTTCTAGAATTGAAGGAATTGATGAAGGATATAAAGCATAACTTTATTGCTCATGTATCTACTCAAAAAGAGGATAAGGAGGAAAAATTGGACTTATTACAGTCAGTTCTGGTGAAAATTGAAAAACAATTGGAGAGAAGGAATTTTGACTCCTCAAAAGTTGATGATTCACTACAACATCATGGGTTCAATTCAGGTCCAAGAAACTACTTTATCCCCATGGTTGACATGAGAAATATTGATGGAAATGATCCCATCACATGGATTTTTCAAATGGAGCAATTCTTTGATCTACACCAGGTGCCAACTTTGCAAAAGGTAACTATTTCATCCTTATAATTAGAACCTGATCAATTTTTATGGTGCCAATGGCTTTGTGAGAGTAAAAAGGACTCTATTATCTCTTGGTCTATATTCACAGAAAAATTGATTGCACATTATGGGGATATAAATAGCAACACATTATTTAGCTAGTTGGTAAATCTCAAGAAAAAGGGTCCAATTATAAAGCACATTAAGAAATTTCAACAACTAAGTGTTAGAGTGAAGAATATTTCAAAAGATAATTTATTAGATCTCTTTACTGGAACCTTGAATGATAACATTCAACATGGGGTGTGTCTCTTTGAACCATCATCGATAGAGAAGGATTTCATGATGGAAAGGAAGGATGAAAGTAAAAATATGGCGATGACTACTAGAAATACCACTTCCAACACATAAAGAGAGAATTATTTTCCTTCTAACCAACCTAAGAGTTTAAACCTCAACAACTAGAGGAAATAAGAGCTAAAGTTCTATGCTTTAATTGTGAAATCAAGTACATTAAGGGAAATAAGTGTGGAGAAAAGGAATTATTCTACATAGAATGTGAAGAGGAAGAACAAAAATAAAAGGAACCACCACAAGGGAATGAACTAGAAATTATTACTCCCACCATATCTTGTCATGCTTTGGATAGAATAAACACTCCTCAAAATCTCAATATCAAACGGCATATCAAAAACAAGTGCTATGTAATAGCTAGTCCCTGCCGCTTTGTATAAAAAATAGTTAAATTGCATTTCAAGAGAGTCAAAACACTAAACTATGGATAACCTAGTTGACTAAAGTAAATACAATGTAATATTAAACATCAATCTAACTCTATTATGGGAAAATGAATATAATGTCACTTTAATGTTATGTTTTCATTGTTGGTAGATTTTTTATTTTATTAAGTAGATTCAAGTTAATAAAAAATCATCATTTATAAAGTAATCTTAGTAAAACTATAACAAGATTTAAAAGTAAGATTTGTATTAATATTAATAACTAATTGTGAATCTTTTTAGGTTATTGACAAACCTATATAATCTTACATAAATATTGTTTTCATTGTTAACCATTTAAACAATTATGGTTAGATATTTATAACAACACTTAACATTAAGTTATAGGCTTCTGCCACACACAATGCAGTCCTATTTTTACAAAATATATTGTTTTCATTGTTAACCGTTAAAACAATTAAAATTTGGTAGATATAATATAACATAAAGATAATATAAATTAAAAATTGTTAAAAATCTAAGAAATATTTACATGCCAAAAATAGATTATTAAACTTTAATCTTATCTTGAATGTTCATGGCATACAAGAATATTGCTCCAAAACTCAGGTACAAAAATCAATTAAAAAGAAGATTAAAGCGTAGACTGGTTGTAATTAAAAAGCAGTTAAAGGGCTGAATGGGGATGAAAATGTTATACATTCTGTGATGAATGGTGTTGGGGCGCTTAGAGCATCTGCCCTTAACAAGGTTTCCATATGATCCTTTTGACTTTAAATGTTAGGGGTTTGGCTAGCCTATGCAAGAAATTAGCGGTTAAAAGATTTATTGATCAACATGTAGTTGATGTTATTTTTTTACAAGAAACAATGATTGAGGGGTGCGTTTTGGTTCATGAATTGGAACATATGATTCATGGTTGGCAGTTCATTTCGGTGGATGCTCTGGGCAGATCGGGTGGACTTATATTGGGCTGGAAGTCTTGTAATTTTCTTTTTCATAATGCCTGGGCCATGAAAGCAGGGTTGTGTGCTATTTTATTTTCTTATGACTTACAAAAGGAAATATCCTTTGTTAATCTATATGCGCCTTATCAGGACAGGGTTACTTTCTGGAATAATTTGATTAAGATGGACTGTTTCTCATCTCCATTTTTAATTTTTGGGGGCAATATTAATTTTTTCTTGGGACTCTCTGAAATCTAGGGGGTTAAAGCTCAAGTCGATCCTTTAACTAATTTTTTTCATAATCTGTTGGAGAGCTTGGGGATTGTTGACATCAATCCTTTGGTGTCTATTCCTACCTGGAGTAATCGTAGAGTTGGTTCTGAGGGTATTTGCAAAAGGTTGGATTGTCTCTTAGTATCTGCTGATTTCCTAGATTGTGGTTTCCTTCTTAAACAATGGAATGGGTGTGGAGGTGTATCTGATCATCAACCTGTATTCTTGCAAATTTCTTCTCAGTCTCCTAAGGCCCATTGTCCTTTCAAGTTTAATGCAGGTTGGTTGGATCATATTGATTTGGTTGAAGCATTAAAAGATTCTTGGGTTCTCTTTGATGATCGGTCTGCTTTATCTCCTATTGCTCAATTTAGCGAGAATCTTAAACAAATTTAAGCAATTTCTATTAAGTGGTCTCTGAATAAAAATGCCCAGAATATTAAAGATTTGGTTGAGATTGAACTTGAGTTGAAAAGGTTTTATGACAGGCATAATTTTGGTTTTATATCAGAGGTTGATAAAGATTTACTGATTGAGATTGAATCAAGGTAAGAGATCTATTCTTCTTTTCCAGGAAAAGGAAGCTCGCCAGAAAACTAGGGCGTTATGGTTGAGTTGTGGTGATGACAATACTCCTTTTTTTCACAAATTTGCTGCTCATAGGAAATGTCGCAATTCTATTTGGAAACTCTATTATGATTCTGGAAATCTTGTGGAAGGATCTGAGGCTATAGCTGAGGCTGGGATTCAGCATTTTGAAAGCCTGTTTAAAGAAGAAGATGACCTCCATCTTCCAAGAAATTGTTCATAGTGCTGGTCATTTTCCATCATCTGTTTCTGAGGATGAAAATGCTGAGCTAATGCAAGCTATTACTCTTAAAGATATAAAGCATATTTTATCCATCAGCAAAAATGATAAGAGTCCTGGACTAGATGATATTCCTGTTGAGGTGTATATATGTCTGTTTGATTTTTTGGGTGAAGATCTTTTAAGGGTCATTGAATTGTCCCGGATAAGTGGCAAAATCCCTGGTGTCTTTAATTCTATTTTTCTGGCCCTAATTCCTAAGACTGATCGTCCCTTATATTTTGAGGACTTTAGGCCTATATCTTTGTGTAATTTTGTATACAAAATTATTGGTAAGATTATTTCGATCAGAATTAGAAAGGTCTTGGTAGGTGTATTTCTGGTGAACAGTTTGGGTTCTTGCCGGGAAGGCAGATTCACGATGCTATAGGCGTCATTCAGGAAGGTATGCATTCTATGCATGTTAAATCCTTAAAAGCTGGCATGCCATAAGATCGATCTATCTAAAGCTTATGATCGAGTCAGCTGGATCTATCTTCGGGTTATTCTAGCAAAAATGGGATTCGCAAGAAATTTTATTGCGTGGGTTATGAGTAGTCTATCTTCTGTATCTTTCTCTTTGCTCATCAATGGTGTTGCTACCAAGTTTTTTAAATCTGGTAGGGGACTTAGATAGGGGTGTCCTTTGGCACCAATTCTGTTTCTTATTGTGGTTGAAGGCCTTGGGAGGGCTATTCTTTATGCTAAACTCTATGAGACTTATCAAGGTTTATCTTTTGGTAATGATACATTTTTAACTCATGTACTCTTTGTGGATGATATAGTCATGGTTAATGATGGTTCTGAACAATCTCTATCTACTCTTTATGAGATTTTAATGCATTTTTGTAAGGCATATGGGATGCTTATAAATGATAATAAATCATCTTTAGATTTCTCCTGTATGGAAGATTCTGAAGTTATTACATTACAAAATATCTTCAGTTTTCCTGTTGACAGAATTGAAAATGGTATGAAGTGCCTTGGGTTTCATCTTAAACCTTGCAAATATCTTATTAGGGATTGGGATTGGCTGATTATTAAAGTTGAACAAAGGATTCAGAATTGGAGCTTCCGTTGGTTGTCCAAAGGAGGAAAGCTAATCTTGATTAAAGTTGTTTTAGAGGCCATTCCAGTCTATTGGATGCATTTCTGGGTACCCATGGGAGTCATAGACAAAATCAGAAAGATTTGTTTTAATTTTCTTTGGGCTAGTAAACAGAACTCTTATGGTTTACCCTGGATTTCATGGAAGTTACTTGCTATGCCTAAATCTATGGGTGGATGGGGACTTAAAGTCCCTGTTTTATTTGCCAAGGCACTTGCAGCAAAAAATGTCTGGAATATCATTCATGGTTTCAGTTTATGGGTTAAGATTGCTATACAGAAATATATTTATCCAAAGAATATTCTGGATTGGATCAGATCTACTAATAAAAAGAAAAAGAACATTTCTATCTGCTGGAAAGTTGTTCTTTGGGCATTTGATCTCATTGGAATTTTTCTGGTCTGGAAGATTGGTGCTGGCAATGTTGTTCGTATTGGTTTAGATCTGTGGTCTGGTTGTAAATGGAGACATGCTCTACCATGTCTTATGATAGAAAAATTACATTTGGCTGGTTTTCTTTTCATTTATGATATTGGAATTCACTGTATATCTGGCTTGATGTCTCAAAAATGGTTATCTACAGATACCATAGGATTTACTGACCCTCTTGAGATTGATTCTTGGAATGGATACATTGCCATTCTCAAGTCTAGCCATGTTAGACTCTCTGTTGCAGCTGATAGTCTTATTTGGAATTTATCTAAAACAGGTAAGTATTCTCCTAAAGAGGGTTATACTGAGCTTATGAATAGAGAATTGGACTCGATCTGGTGGTGGAAGGTCATATGGAAGATGAAGTGTCCCCTAAAAGCAAAAAATTTTAGTTGGTTTTTTCTTTCTGGTAAAGCATTGACTTGGGATGTTCTCTATATGAGGGGTAGAGAAGGTCCTGGAAGGTGCTTTTTATGCAAACAGAGCTATGAATCCAATTTCCATATTGGAGTGGATTGCCCTTTTACTCAATCTGTTTGGTCAATTATTGAGGATCATTTGAAACTTAATAATTTATGGAATGGAGAGTCCCTATCTGTTTGTTTTAAAAAATAGTGCTTTATTACAGATGTGGTATTAATAAAACCTTTACTAATCATAGTACTCTGGTTTATATGGAAAGCAAGAAATAGGTCTTGTTTTGAGGATCTTGTCACAAGCCCTGCGCAAGTATCTAGCTACAGCTTGGGTATGATGAAAAATTTACCACGGTCCATATCTGTGGCCTCTATCAGATCAATTTTTGTGGAAGAAATTGATCAAACTTATGCATGGGGTTACTTTAATGGATCTGCTGCTGGGGACCCAATGATTTGTGGGGCTGGAGGTATATTGTTCATATATGGTATTCATTATATTTCTTTCAAAGCAGGGTTGGGCTTGGGTACTAATAATTATGTGCTCTTAAGATTCTTCTTAGGCTGACTCGGATGCATAATTTGGATAAAATTCAAGTTTTTGGGGATTCCCGGTTAGTTATAAATTGGGCATCTGGTAAGTATCATTTACTAAATACTGAATTAGCCATGATTCTTCAAGATGTTCACTGTTTAGCTGACAGTCTTGATGATGTGTCTTTTAAACGCATTTATAGGGAACGAAACTATAAAGCAGATGCTTTGGCTAAAGCAGGTGGTAGCATTCTTAAAGGATCTTGGAGTATTTGTGAATAGAGAGGCGATGTTAATGTGGAAACCTTTCAGGTTTTCTAGTTTATGAGTTCTATGGTACTGTGAGCTATCTGATTTGCAGTTTCAATGTGATTGTTTTTTCTTGATGATCTGATAGTTCATGTGAATACTTTACTGGTTTGAACATATGGTGATTTAAATGCTTGGGCATTTTCTGATGTGCTCAGATTCTGATTTTTTGGTTCCATCCTTGACATATGATGCTTTGGCTGAAAATATTATGCTTCATTTTGCCTCTTTGGTGATTTACAAGCAAACATAGTGAGAGCATGACATGCGGGCTGATGGCCTCTTAATAGGAATGATGAAAAAAGTCTGCTATGATCAGACTTACTTTATTTGCTGGATGGATGTTAATACAAGCTTGATGATTTGTTTTTTTTGCTGAAATGTAATGATACATTATACTCTCCATGAGGCAGTTTTCTGTATGTAATGACAACTTATAGTTGGTTCAGTTTTTTTTGGATATTAAAGGTACATTGTGCTCTTTCTTGAGGCAATTATCTATTTGTAATGTCAACTTTTTAGTTGGTTTTTTTGGTATAATGGACATTTAGGGCCATCTGCTAAATGTGAATAAAATATTTACGAATTTTTTCTTTGGAAAAAAAAAACTAAGCCTACCCGTGTAATAAACTAAAACCTTGTAAGTACAATACTTGACAATAAAATATTTAAAAAAGATTACTGCGCCTTAACACTTATTGCATATTCCCATAATTATCACTATTTAAGGAGAATTTTAATAATATGCACGAAAAAACAAGGCATACGGGATTAGTACATGAACATGTCTAAAAAAAATCGCTTCAAATCCAAACCAAAGAAAAATTGAATCTATTTATGGCAATGAAAATCACTTGCATAGTATTTATCTTGAACTACGTGGCGATTAATAAATAATATTTCTTGAAAATTGATAAATAACCTTCTTTTTCCTGCAATGTGATGGTATTTTTGGACACTTGTCCACAGAAATGATTTCAGCGTAATTATTTCAAAATAAAAAGTCTGACACTGTAATGATTCCCAAATAAGAAGTTCACCAATGAAATGTAAGATACATGAATTTTAATAAATTAAAAAAATACAATAAATAAATAATCAAGTTAAACTTTAAAAAAATGGAAATTAATTTAAGTCAAACCCAAACTAATATCTAGCAAACAATATAACTGCCTGCGGCAAGGATAATAAAAAGGTAACAATATTGATTGTTTCTGGTAGTACTCATAATTTCATTCACTGTAAGGTAGCTAAAGATCTCAATTTCTTTGTATATCCAACACCACAATGTCAAGTAATGATTCTAGGTGGAGGAACCATAAATTTTTCAAGGAAATTCCATAATATCATTCTTACTATGGGGGAATATGTATTGAATAGTCCAATTATTGCTTTCCCAATGAGGGGTGTTGATGTTGTATTAGGATTTCAATGGTTATAATCATTGGAAATGATGGCTTTTAATTTTCAGAAGCTTTTCATGAAGTTTTCGTGGGAAGGAAAAGAATTTGTGTTAAATGGTATCACAAGGAAACCACACAAGGTGATCAGCTTTAATGGTAAGACAACATTGTTAAAAAAATGAAAACAAGGTATAATTACACAGTTATACTCACTAGATGTTCAAACATATAAGGCTCCTATTTCGCCAAATATCCAAAGGGTCCTTAAAAATCATTCCAAGGTATTTTAAGAAATTCCAATAAGTTATCCACCTATTCAAGATTTGGAAAATGCTATTAACTTAAATCGGGTAAGAATTCTTCTAGCATTAGAACTTGGCAAATACCCCCATGACTATAAGAATCAAATGGGGCACATGGTTGAAGCAATGATAGGAAAATATACAGTTCAAGCAGTGACAGATCACATAGAGCACCAACAATCATTTCTCCAAATCCTAATGATGTCAAAAAACAAGATGAAACTATAGGCATATCAACATCACCATCAAAGGATTTTTGAAGAAACAAAAATCATATGGGAATCTAAACAAATCATCGAAACAACGACCAAACATATACGAAATTGTGCCATTATTGAGTACCTCATCAAGTGGAAGAACTGACCACCTATCGATTCAACATGGGAAGATGAGTCCTTCATACAGATGCATCCAAGAATTGAGGACAATTCCTATCTGAAGGGGGGAATTGTGTTTAGCCCTAAATGTTGGGCACATTCCCACTTATAGGGTGGCGTATTACCCCTTATGTTGTGGTGTATTACATATTATTCATTTTGGCTTGGGTCTATTAGTTTTTATTGTACACCTTGGTATCCTATATATATGAAGGAGATATTTTCATTTTAGTCATCATTGTATCTTGTCTTGTCTTCTATACTTAGCACATTGTGTAAGGATATTCCTCCCTCAAAGAAGATTGCTATCTATCCATGTTATTCATTATTAGGCATGGATTACTTTCTTATTGTCTATTTCTTCTCTTTTTATGCTATTTCTAGGAATTGGGTACATAACACTATAAATGAAATTCTAAATACCCTCATTCATTATCCATATTTTTTTAATGATGAACAAAATTTCTCTCTAAACAAACTGGTTTCTTCTGAAGAGATGATGTCTTTGATTAAATATAAGCAACATGATAAGAGTCTTAGACCGGATGGTTTTCTAGTTGAGTTCTTCACTGGATTTATGGATCTTTTTAAAGATGATATGATGATGGCTATAGAGGAACCTAGAGTCAAAGGGCATATTTTGGCAGCTTTCAATGCCACTTTTATTTACCTTATTCCTAATATGGTCAATCCATCATCTTATGAACAATTTCATCCAATTTCTCTCTACAATTGTATATACAAAATATTTTCTAAGATCATTGCCAAAAAAATTAGGGCCATTCTATCAAGGGATGTATCTTCTGAGCAGTTTTCCTTTCTGGAAAAAGGAAAAATCCATGATGCTATTGGGAAGGACCGGGAATTCATCCATTCATCCAAGATCAAAAATCTTATGAAAGTTATTTTAAAGGTCAATTTATCCAAATATTATGACTATATGGATTGGCCGTTCCTCAAGCTCTTGTTAACTCATATTGGTTTTGATATTCTTGTGATAAACCAGACGATTTCATGTGTCCAATTGGTCTTGTTTTCTATTCTTATCAACAACTCAACTTATCCTTTTTTCAAACCTGAGAGGGGACTGCAAAAAGGATTCCCCTCGGTACCTTTATTTTTTATCCTGGTGGTGGAGGGACTCAACAAAACAATTCTCAATGCTAAATATCATGGCATAATCAAAGGTATTGTAGTCACTAACAATTTAGCCATTACTCACCTTGTTTTTGTTGATGATAATATTTTTTTCTATAAAGGCTCTCGAAGGGATATCACCTCTATCAAATATATCCTATCTTTATTTATGGAAGCTACATGTATGATATGCAACGAAGAAAAATCATCCATATCTTTTATGAAACTGAAGCAGGGTTCTATGGATTGGATTTTATCCCAATTCAACTTTACTCTTATTGAAATCAATCATGGTATTAAATATTTGGGATTTATTATAAATCCAAATGACTACTCCAGGAAAGAATGGTCGTGGATCGTCAATAAGATTGAAGGTAAATTAAACCTCTGGTGCAATAAATGGCTCTCTCGAGGTGGAAGATTTATTATGATGAAATCTGTTTTGGAGGAAATTTCTGTGTACTGGGGTTCCATAGCCTTTATTCCTCTAGGAATAATGGACTGAATTAGAATAATTTGTTTCAAATTCTTGTGGAGGGGCTCAGATGATAAATATTCCTTCTTCTGGATTGTTTGGAAAAGGTTAACCATACCCAAAGAGTTGCGTGGATGGGGTATAAAGTACCATCCCAGCTTTTCTAAGGCCTTGGCCGAAAATGGAATTTGGAGTTTGATTATAGGTGAAGGTATTTAGGTTAATTTTATCAAAGAAAAATATATTCACCCACTTACTCTAGATAAATCATGATAAATATTCCAGGAATGTTTTGATTATATGGAGAGCTGTGCTCAAAGCTTATTATCTTACTGGGGACTAGTTGGTCTGGGAGATAGGTAATGGTAGGAACCTAAGGATTAGTCATGGTCATTGTTATGGGTACTCAGATTTCTTCCATATTCCTATGTGGATGATTGAACATTTATGCACTCAAGGTATCAAATATATTTATCAAATTCATGATCCTATCAATTCCTCGACCTATCATCAAGTTGGAAATCAACATATGTTTTGGGTTTTATGGGTGACCATATTATGATTTGGAAGGAGTATATCAATGATATCCAAATATAACATGTTTTCCTGACTAAGAATGAGCAAGAGGATGTTTACATATGGTCTAAGAACTCATCTTAGAGGGTCTTATTTGCCTCATCTAGGTTATCTTACTATCATAATGGAAGAAGATCACCTTGAGCTTGCATGGTGGAATTTATCTTTCTAGAAGTTTAATTATCCTCTTAATATGAAGGTATTATTTTTTCTTACTTTAAACGAGAAAATCCATATATGGAATCAACTCATATCTTTCCTTAGTATGGGTCTTAACAGGTCTCCTCTTTGCTGCTCGAAGTCGAAATCTATTGGGAATCTCTTCATCCATTGTCCTTATTTGGTTTCCATGTGGCAACAAGATTCAAAAATTATGTGTTATAATTTTCATTTGGATGGAAATGACCTTATTGAGGCATAGGGGTATTGGTATAATGATCATTCATACACTCCCTATAAAACGATTTCGGTGATGCTAATATGGGGAGCATGGATAGCGTATAATAGAGTCATCTTTCAAGATACTCTTGTTCTGACTTTTACTATGGCATGTCATTCGGTGTCTATCCTCCTATCCTTTCCTTATATTAAGTTCTTCATTTCTCCTAGAGTGACCAAGGATATTATTATTGATAAATCCATGTGGTGGTGTTTATTTGATGGGGTTTCTCAGGGAATACCTACGATGGGAGGTGTTGGGGGAATACTTCATTTTTTAGAGGACTGATGGACCAAATTTGCGGCACACATCGAAAGAGAATACAAAAATTTGGTTAAATTAAAATCTCTTCATCTTATCCTTTATTTATCCCATGCTCATGGTACTCTACAGTTGCATATTTATGGGGATTTTGCTCTTGTGATTGATGCTTCAAGCTCTGAAGCCCTCCCAAAAATCTCTCACTCATATCGATATTTGAAGATATTTTGAGATACATTGGTCTCTTTACAGATCTATCCTTCTATCATGTTTATCGAGAGAGGAACGTGACTATAGATGATCTCTCAAAAACTAGGATTAATATGGATGATATTAGTGGGAAATTATGGGAGGGACATGGCCTACAAATCATTATTCATGCCCCACAAGCCCAACCTATATGAATTTTGTGGCAAGGATTTTGTATGGAACTATTTTGTTTACTTGATTTTGTTATGTGGACGTTTTACACATGAACTATTTTTATGTCTCATATTTGAGCTAGGCTCAAAGATTGGCTACGAACTCTTGTTTACAATGTGTGTTTTTAATAGAAAGAATGCTGATTCTTTTTTGGAAAAAAATTCGAAGACACTTATGAAAACTATCGTCAAATCAAACATGACACGTGTAATTTTTTTTGGAAATATTGTACATAAATAGAGGGAAGTTTTTTTTGTTTAAATGTTGGCTTTTAATAAAACAAGAGATATGTTGATGTTGATCAATTGCTAATAAACAACAATATATATTTCTGATGTCATATGCATTGTGTTATTTTTATTATTATTTTTAATGGTCTAATTATTATTTACAATCAATCACTTACCCAAATCCTTTTCTTGATTTGATACCCCACATTGTCTCCAACCTTACCTTGCAAATTTTGAATAAAATTCATACTTTATGTATAGTAAAAAAATTCTATGTTCTTGATACAATCGTAATAAATTTAAAATAATTTAATAAACTACATTAACAACTCTACACATATATTTGAGAAAGTTTAATAAAGAAACTATGTAAACCATGTAAAACATTTTATATAAATATTATGTTAAGGGTATATATCAGGGATAATTTTAAGAACACCCCTAAAATTTATGTGTACAATAAATGGGTGAATCTCCCTAATATATAGGAAAAATTGAAGGCTATTTTATCAATAATATAATATGTGTATGTAATTTTTTGGCTAATCTTTCATTCTATTATAGAATCTTGTAAATTCATGGAAAATATTTCAGTAAACTATAAGATATTGTAAAATCTTAGTGAATATTTCATTGAATTATAAAATATTGTAATAACTTGGAAAATATCTCATCAAATTATAAAATCTTGTAATGTCTTGGTGAATCTTCTACTACGAAGAATTAGCTTTTGATTATGCAGATTACTAAGGTAGTGCAATAGAAGAGCATATACCCGGGATCAAATCTCTCAACTCTTAAACCCTCAAATGAACAAATGCAAGAATGAGGAGAAGAGAGATTTATGTATACATTTCACAAACAAGATTGGGTCACTCAGAAGTGTAGGTGTTGGTGAGACACAACTACACTAACTAGATTCAGGGAAAGTGGGGACTCCACTTTTTATCTCGTCCCTCAAATGTCCAACAAACATGTGGGGACCCAAATATTGACATACCGACAAACTGATAGAATTGAACACTTTACACTGTGGAGTGATTATGGAACCCACAAATCAATATTACAATGTGGAGTATTATCGATATCTGCAACTTTAATATAATGTATGAATTCCCAATTATCTTATTTTCCAAATGTCTCATTTTTAAGCTACCCTTTAAAGAAAAAATAACCTACTTATCTATTTATAAATACGAATTCCAGATTTTCCCTTATTTTGTTGACAGTCAAAATATAAATTATGTCATTTGATTTGGAAATTTTAGAGTTAGTTAGAAACTTGCAATGGTTATTAGAACTAACAATTTACACTAACAATTATAGAAATCACATGAATGCATCATCACACATATCATTATAACTACTATGTTAAAGACTTTTTTCTTCCAGATAAATAGAGGAGGTGTTTGTATCCATGTCCTTGAAAATTTTGAAAGCATGCAAAATGTGGTAAAATTGTTCAATCACCCTCATTGAATGAAAAAGACTAGATATCAAAGAGCATAATGTCTACATCTCAGGTCAAACATGCTCTGTACATATTATATACAATCATGATGGAAATTAAGTATAGTGTTCCAACTAAATCATATATTTATCATACATAACTAGATCCCTCTTGATGATTATAGCAATTACACATCAAAACAAATCACAAAAAACATTTTACTTTCCGAATGACCCTTACAATATATATATATATATCTTAAAACAAGTACCGAACCCAACAAATTTAGGTCACAAATAAAACTGACAAACTTTGCAATGCAAATAAAAAATCCACCAGTCAAAAACTTCTCAATACAAATAAAAGAATCTACCAGTACGCTTTGGACAACTCTACAAGAAGACAACCAAAATAATGACCATTTCACTGTAGCCCCACCCTTATAATCAGTGTGCATTCATTTATATTACAAACATTCCAAACATCAATAATAACAGAACTAAAATATGAACATATACACTCTCATTAATGCCTTAGATCCAATAATAGTTGTAGAGCAAGTTCCTAATAAAAGAACATTTTAAACAACTAGGTCAAATTTAGTTTGAATATCATTAAAAATAGTGTGGCATATCTCCATCAAGAGTAGCATCCACTAAGAACATATAAATGTCATTCAATAGTTTAAACATGACAAGGCATAAAATAAATCATGTATTTTAATCTCTATAAAACTTTCAAGGAACCAATAGTCCTAGGATATAATAAAACCCTAATAATACCAAATGATCCCTAAAAATTAAGAGTTCCCTAGAATTCAATAGGCCTAAGAAAATATCCATGATAAAAAGCATGACAAAAGGTAAATTTAGAATATAATAATCTATTGTAACCATGGATAAAAAGCATAAAAAGTTTGATAAAAATAATACCATGTTAATTACAATGGATGAAAAGTATGATGTGAATTTGTATTCTTTGATAAATTGCATGTGTGACATGTCCCTTCAAGACTTGAGCTTTAGGAAATGGATATGTCATGCGAAGATTAAAATGTCGAGAAAACTAAGAATGAAAAGTGGAATCACATCAACCAGAATTATCACCTTGCAAGCACAATCCAATGTGGGTGAACAATGAATCGCTATAGCCTTTATATAGAAAAAAGATAGCCCCTGTTTTTCCCTCTAATACTGGAAATCAAGAGATGAAAGAAGGTATCACATGAAATTGACAAAAATATAGGCAAACACAACCATATGCCTAAATTACAAGGTAAGTGGAGGGGGAAATAACCCTTGAGAGCATCCATTACTGAAAATATTGGGCGAAAGGGTGATTTCTGTTAGGAATTATGATCCAAAATGTTATGTTTAGATGTTTAGTTTAATAAATGTAAAAGGGCATCTACACACTCACGTGATTATGTGAGGTGTCCCTATGTTAGTTTCAGTAACGGTAAATTAGTTGTTATTTTTTGGATATTTAAATCCATCAAGTTTTCCATGTGAGGTAATCTTTTGGGACTTAGCCCTCACATCTCTGTGATGTAATTATTTTCCTTCTTCATTAATAAAGTTTTGTGTCTGAGGACACTTTGTCAAAGTGGTATCAGAGCACGCGGTTGAAGCTTGGTCTAGTTGGAACTTGGTTGGAAGATGCTAAAGGTTGTTTGAAGAAGGTGACTTTCAAGGTTTTGGAATAGCGAAATATTGACCGTAAGTTAATGATTCCTATTCTTTTGAGCTAAAAAAAGAACCTGTGTAGAAAATATTTTTTTATTACCTTAGTTTTTTCATTTTACTTTGAGAGAGTAAAATATATATATATATATATATTTTAAAAGTTATTTAAAATTTTGTGGAAGTGAATTTAAAAAAAAAACATAGCAGGTGTTGGAAAGAGACCAACATGAAACCAGCAGGAATTGAAGAGAGAAAACCAGCAGGCATTGAAGAGACAAAACCAGCGTTGAAGAGAGAAGACCAGCAGGCATTGAAGAGAGAAGACCAGCAGGCATTGAAGAGAGAAAACTAGCGTTGAAGAGAGAAAACCATCGTTGAAGAGAGAAAACCAACAGGCATTGAAGAGAGAAAACCAACGTTGAAAAGAACGAGCAAAACTCCAGCGTAGAGATGGTAGAGTTCACAATCATGTATAATTTTTTCACTTTTCATTTAATTCAAGATTTATGTAATATTTTGAAAAGTGAATAAGTTGTTTTGGAGAGATAAGGTAATTTATTATTCGTTTTTATTTTTGGAGAACTTTTATATTAAGAAGAAAAAAGTGGAGAAATAAAACTTAACAAAAAAACATATGTTATTTTTGGAGTTGATGGGACTGGAACTTGTGACCTCCCGCTCAACAATCTTGTATCTCTCCAATTCACCTATAAAGATATGTTATTTTTTGGAGTGATAAGGTGCATTTTTTTATTGGGCATTGGAGTAATAAGGAGCATTGTTGGTGTCATAAGGAGTACTTGTATTTTCACTCAAGGTTTGATTAGAGAAAAGTGAAGCTCTATCAAATTATTTTCTTGCGGCTATAAGTGGGTCAAGGCCAAGCCCATATAGCTCTCTTTTGCATGTGTGGTGTTTCTTGCAGTATTTCTTTCATGGTGACTCTTGTTGATGTGTAATTTTGCTTTCATGTTGGTGGTGATATTTTTGCATAAAATCTTCTATTGGTGATATAAGGTGATTGTCTATTCTAGTGACATAAGGTGCTTTCTTTTTTTAATTCTTGGAGCTATAAGGTTTGCATAATACACATCTTCTGGAGTTATAAGGTGTTTTTTTTTACAATGTCTAAAGTTGTAAGTCTTTTTAATGAATCTGACAAGTTGGAAGGATTGAAAAATTATAAAGTTTGGAGTCGTCATATTCAAAGCACTCTTATTTACAATGAATTGTGGAAGGGTGTCTGTAATGCTCAGCCTACCAAACCGACTATTCCTAATAAGCTTGCAAAGTGGGAACTAAAAGATGAGAAGGCCTTAGCATTGATTCATAGTACTGTTTCTGATGATATTTTTGTGCATATTGAAAATAGTTCTAGTGCGTGGTCAGCTTGGAAGACATTGAAATATTTATTTGATTCTCAAAGTGAAGCTAAGAAAATTGATCTCCAATTGAATTTATTTCAACAAAAATTTTCTTCAGGAGGTGATGTCATGGAGTACATTTCTAGATTGAAGAATATCAAACAAGAAATTTCAAGAGCGGGTTTTGGTAAAATTGAGGACAGCATGATGGTGACCATTTTGATCGCAGGATTGCTTGAGACATATAAGCATTTTTTGGAAAATTTACAGATTACAAATAAATTGGATAATATTTCTTTTGACACACTAAGCGAATTGCTTGCCACACATGACAAAAATTTTGGTAAAACAAAGCAATCAGGAGAAGATATTTTGGTCGCAAGTACTAGCAAACAGTCTTCAGGTAATCATCAAAATGGCAATGATCAGAAAGATTTTCAAAATTCAAATAGACGCCATGGTTAGGGTTTTGGAAGAGGAAGAGGTCACGGAAGAGGAAGAGGAAGAAATCAAAGAAGAGGTTCTAAAGAATCAGAAAGTACACAATCATAGTTTTCTGGAAGATGAAGAGGTTCAAAAGACCAACAGGTCTCTGGAAGAGGAAGAGGTAATAAATAGGTCACATGTTTTCATTGTAATAGAGTTGGACATTATGCTTCAGACATTTTAAAGTTTCATTTGAAAAAATTCTAAAATAAAGAGAATCTAAAGAATCTTCATCAGCGACACATTATGCTCATGCAGACGATACTGAAAATTGTGAATATGTTTTTACAGCACTTGGACAATCAGAATCAATGGATTTTGTTCAAGTTCATCAGTTGGAATCAACGAATTTTGTTCAGTCTTCTTATTGTTTCAAAAATGATTTTGAACATGCTTGGATTATGGATACAGGGGATACTCAGCATATGACACACAGGAAAGATTTCTTTTGGAGTTATGAAGATTGTCATTTAAATTCAATCTTTCTTGCAGATGATTCTATTCATTTACCACAGGGAAAAGGAACAGTCAAGGTTGACTTACCAGGAATTGGAGAAAGATTGATTTCTAATGTTTGGTATGTGCCTACATTTAAGAAAAATTTGTTGTCTTTAGTTGTCATTCTCCTATTAGGACATCAAATTGTAATTGAAGATGGTATTCTTTTGGTTAATTCAAAAAAGGATGCATACAAAACAGTTATGACAGGTTATAAAGACAGAAAGCTTCTTAGGATGAAGGGAACAGTCATTCCTATATCAAAGGAACATTTGAAGGAATTTGTAGGTATAGTTGAAACTGATGTTTCACGTATCAGATTGTGGCACATTCATTTTGGGCACTTGAATGTTGATAGTCTTGTACAGCTCCAAAAACAAGGAATGGTAAAGGGGTTGCCTACTTTTCGGAAGGAAAATGCAAAGTGTGAAGCTTGCATTTATGGAAAACAAAGAAGGATAACTTTTTTCAAAAAGCACTTGGAGAGTAACAAGGAGATTGCAGCTTGTTCATAGTGATGTTTGTGGTCCTTTGGAAACTTCACTTGGTGGTTGTAAATATTTTTTTTTGTTTATTGATGATTTTAGTAGGATGGTTTGGTTGTATTTCTTGAAGGAATAATCAGAAGTGTTTGAAAAGTTTCAGTTATTTAAAAATTTGGTTGAAACAACAACAAAGGAAAATATTGCTACTTTAAGAACTGATAACAGTGGTGAGTTTACATCAAATCATTTTTTGACTTATTGTCAGGAAAAAGGGATTAAAAGACAATTGACCAATTTTTATACTCCACAGCAAAGAGTATGAGAAAGGATGAATCATACTTTATTGGGCATGGCTAGAGCAATGTTATTTTTTAAAGGTTTGAATTCATGTTATTGGGCTGAAGTAGTTCATATAGCAGTTTATTTGAGGAATCGATCTTTTTCGTCATCACTTGATGGAATAACTCCTTTTGAGGCTTGGTATGGATTCAAACCTATGGTCAAACATTGAGAGTTTTTGGTTTATTTTGTTATGCACTTGTCCCAAAAGAAAAGCAAAAGAAGTCAGAGTCTAGAAGTGTTAAGTGCATGTTGATTGGTTATTTCGATGAGAAAAAGGGGTATAGACTTATGTCAGATGGAAAGTTTATTGTCAGCAGGGATGTGATTTTTGATGAAACAGAAAGTTTAAGTGTAGAATAAGTTGAAAAACAACTTAGTCATTTAAAGGGAAAAATAACTAAGGAACAAATAAGGATGCAACACTTAAACAAGACAAGGAATGGACAATGGTTTGATTTCACTTCAAAAGTACAGGATGATGAACAGGTTGAAGACACATTGGAACAGGTTGAAGATACTTTGAATTCTTCACAAGTTAACTTAGATGATTCAAATCAAGTTAACATTGAGAAGAAGCAACCAAAATGGGCAACTAAGTTACTTCAGGATGTTAAGTCTGATGAAAAGGGAAAAACAGGTACAAGGAGTTCTAATATTGGTTCAGAAAAGTTTGCTCTTTTAGTTGGTGAACCAATTACTTTTAATGAAGTAGTTGAATATGATGAATGGAAAATAGAAATGCAAAGTGAGTATGATGCAGTAATGAAGAATCAGACTTGGAAAATCATTAATTGTCCACATGATGTTAAACCCATTGGTTGTAAGTGGGTTTACAGAATTAAGTACAAAGCAAATGGAGATATTGATAAATATAAGGCAATATTGGTGGCAAAGGGTTTTGCTCAAAAAGAAGGGATTGATTATGAAGAAACTTTTGCTCCAATAGCGAAATGGAATACTATCAAGATTGTGCTAGCTTTAGCTGCACAAAATGGATGGAAAGTGCATCAAATGGATGTAAAAAGTGCATTTCTAAATGATGATTTGCAAGAAGATGTTTATATGACTCAATATCCTGGTTTTGAGGTTCCAGGGAAATAAAATCAAGTTTGTAAACTGGTTAAGGCATTGTGTGGATTGAAACAGGATCCCCGAGCTTGGTATGCGAAAATGGATGCCTACCTACAGAAAGTTGGTTTTCTTCGTAGTGAGTCAGATGATACTTTGTATGTTCGAATCTAGGAAAACAAATTAATCATCTTACTTATGTATGTTGATGATTTTCTCATAACAGGTAACAATAATGATCATATATTTCAGGTTAAGCAATAACTTCAAACAGGTTTTGAAATGACAGACTTGGGATTACTTCATTGCTATCTTGGAGTTGAAGTAAAGCAACGGGAAGGAAGCATATTTATTTCTCAAGCTATGTACATCTCTGTATTATTGAAGAAGTTTGGAATGGAGGAATGTAAACCAACGATTACTCCCATGGAGCAAAATTTAAAACTTTATAAGTTTGAAGGGGGGGGACTTGTAAATGGTACTGGATATTGACAGTTAATTGGATGTTTCATTTACATGATGAATACTAGTCCTGATCTATCTTATGCAGTCAGCATACTTTCCAGATATATGCAGGAACCTAGAGAAAGTCATTGGAATGCAGCAAAAAGGGTGTTAAAGTATCTTCAAGGAACAAAGGATTTTGGACTTGAGTTTAAAAGAAACAAAAATTTCAAGCTTGTTGGCTATTCGGATGCGTATTTTTCTAGAGATGTTGATGAAAAGGCATCTACTTCAGGTTACTTAATGAATATGGGATCAGCTGCAGTCACATGGAGTTGTAAAAAGCAGGATACAATTGTGAATTCTATAGCATAAGCAGAATATATTTTAGATTGGGAAGCCACTTGTGAGATATTTTGGTTAATAAGGATTTTGCAAGACCTCAAAGAAGCAACTTCATTATTCATTGATAATCAATCAGCAATCAAGTTAGCCAAAAATCCTGTTTTTCATTCAAAGACTAAGCATGTGGATACTAAGTATCATTACATTCGGGTTCTCGTCATCAAAAAAATTATCAATCCAAATTATTGTCCATCAGAAGATCAAACTGCAGATATTTTTACAAAATCTCTTGGAAGGGTCAAATTTGATAAGTTTAGAAATGAACTTGGTATTTGTTCAAAAGAATTTTTGGATCAAAGGGGGGATTGTTAGGAATTATGATCCAAAATTTTATGTTTATATGTTTAGTTTAATAAATGTAAAAGGGCGTCTACACACTCACGTGATTATGTGAGGTGTCCCTATGTTAGTTTCAGTAACGGTAAATTAGTTGTTATTTTTTGGATATTTAAATCCATAAAGTTTTCTATGTGAGGTAATATTTTGGGACTTAGCCCTCACATCTCTGTGATGTAATTATTTTCCTTCTTCATTAATAAAGTTTTGTGTTTGAGGAGACTTTGTCAATTTCACTAGATTTTCTTTAGAAATTGGGGGCAGAAGATAGATTGGAGGGAGATTTTGCTACGACGAAAATAGTTTTTTTCATTTTCCTCATTAATATACGGGGAGGCTATTCATTTTTTATTTATTTATTTTTTAATAAATATTGGGCGAATATATTTAATCTAAAAAAACCTTTCCATATAAAGAAATATCCCACTAAATTTTTGTAACCTCCTTAATATATCCCATTGGATATATATAGCCCCTAAAATTATCCATGGTATATATGTTGTTGGAATATCAAGAAATAATGAGAGGGGGGATGAATCAGTATTGATCTACCATATTTAATTTTTACCACTTAAAGATAAAATCAACAATAAAAGCAGAACACACAATATTATCATGGAGGCCCAATTGGGAAAACCACCAATACTTTCTATTACTACAAACTTATATTTACAAATAGTTTGCATGCACCAGCTTGTTGGATGCACCAACACTGAAGTTTCTCATCTACAACTGAAGGATGCACCAACACCCTATTTACTAGAAATAAGTGGAAGGAGGCTATGACCCCCTACAGGCTTGCATCCAGTCCTTGTGCCTCCCAACCACCCTTGTATAATAATTT
Organism: Pseudotsuga menziesii; assembly: GCA_001517045.1. Taxonomy (NCBI): domain Eukaryota; kingdom Viridiplantae; phylum Streptophyta; class Pinopsida; order Pinales; family Pinaceae; genus Pseudotsuga; species Pseudotsuga menziesii. The sequence goes on along the minus strand of LPNX010074006.1, from coordinate 197,076 downwards.
GATCTCTGAATTCTGTACAGTACTTTTGAATATTTCAATCATATGTACATCGACACTTGTTTGAAGGTTTAAATATTTGTCGATAAACCCTAAACCATTCCTCTTCATCTAACAATCACATATATTCATTGTGATCCTTCACAAATACATAAATCGTAAAATAACTTCTTCATTAAAAAAACTATGAATTAACAGCGCGATAATGCATTATTCCAACTCTGCAATCCCAACTCCGACTTCTGACTTTCGAACTTTTGACTTTTCGATTCCCAACTTTTGGAGTCAGAACATTCAATACATTTAACAATGGAAGTTAATGCTTTTGACTTCTGACTTTTAGATTTACAACTTTCCAACTTTCGAAATCATAAACTCTTAAAAAATAGCTTTGGAAACTAACGCTTCTGACTATACAGATTTTCGACTTTCTGAATTTACAAATTTTTGACTTTCTGGATTTCCTACTTTCCAACTTTACGGATTTCCAACTTTCTGGATTTCCTACTTTCTAACTTTATGGATTTCTAACATTCTGACTTTACGGATTTCCAACTTTCTGAATTTCCAAGTTTACGGATTTCCAACTTTCTAGATTTCCTACTTTCTGACTTTACATATTTCTGACTTTCCGAAATTCCAACTTTTTGACTGTGATATTTTGTTAAGTATTTTTAACATGTTGGATCAATCTTTTTGGCTTTTTCTATCGATGCCTATTTCATCAATGTTGCCTTATAATATTATGTTGACAACAATGCCAATTCAATCAACAATCTCCATGTTTGGCATTGATTGGAAACATATTGATTTGACATCAAAAATGAAAATTTTCTTCCCCTTTGACAACAATGACAAATTTTCAAGAAAACTACCCCTGTGGGTGTGTCTTCCCCTGTCAACATTTCTAATCTTCTTTTAATAGGGTTTTCATCCTTTTAGTTAATTTTTAATGTTGAGGGATAACCCCCAATTTCTGTTGAATATAGGCAAATGAGTCTCTAGGTAATGGTTTAGTAAAAATGTCTACAATTTGTTCCTTCGTATCAATATACTCCAATTCAACCAATTTTTTAGACACTTTCTCTCTTATAAAGTGAAATTTGATTGGAATATGTTTTGTCTTAGAGTGCATAAAAGGATTTTTGGAAATATTTATAGCACTTGTGTTGTCACGGTGTATCAAAGTGTATCACAATTGGGTCCTCATACTTCACAAGTAGATATTCTAACATTTGTTTCATTGAAATGATTTGAGTACAACATGATGCAACAACAATATACTATGCTTCTGCTGTAGAAAGTGAAATAGAGGACTGCTTTTGTTAAACAGATGTAATTTCACAAGATATTCTATTTTGTATTATTATTGTTATTGCCCGTTTTGGAGATGTTGGTCCTATGATTAGGGATTCCATTGATGTAATTGGTCATGTACAGTCTTGAGGTAAAACCTTTATTGTAAGTCAGGTCAATAGTACCCACAAAACTATTATTAAAATGCATTTTGGAGTCTCCCAAGAGAAGTTGTCCCTGTTTGGGAGGATAATTCGACCCTGTTGGGTTATTAGGCTTATCCACTTATTAGTATAAATAGGGGATGCAGCTCACTCATTTGGACACACACAGAACTCAAGCAGTTGCACTAGAGTGAGAAGAAATAGTCCATCTGGAGTAGAGGATGCAATCTAGTCTTGTCCTTTGGTTCTTACACTATACTTGGGTGAAGTTTATACATAGAAAATTTTGTTGGGTTTTTCCCTACGAGCGTTTCCTAGGATAAATATTTTTGTTCTCTTTTGTGTTGATCTTCTTATTATCCTTTCAGTGATCCTTTGTTCTATTAGCTTATAAAAGTTAACATGGTATCAGATCGAAATTGAAAGAAGACATTGTGTAGCAACTCCAACAACTCAACAATATAGGGTTCACTATTCCGGAGACCTCCATCCACATATCAGTTGAAAAATAAGGACCATTCAACTCTCCCTAGGACATCGCATCTTTGTGTCGAAGCAGTTTTTCATTATGAGGATTTTCACTTTTTTACTTTTCACTACTGCCGAGAGAAACTAGGGCATCATATTTTTCAAGGTTTTATCCTCGGATTCTGGAAAAGCAAACTACAAGATATCTCATCTTGGCAAGGTGCATCTTTTCCTCCTCTCGGTTCCACAAGTGATATCAACTGAGAAATTACGGTTTCCTAGTCAAACCCTAGGTCATCCTGAAGCTAGTTGCAGAAAATGTATTCAAACAAGTAAGTATTATCTCCTATCTTTCATTTGAGGTTATCATTGATTAAAGATTACAGATAGTACCAACCTAGATGAAAATAATGAGGGAGCAGAGAAATTCAAAGCGTTGAAGTACAGAATCATGCTCATCCTTGAAGAGCATGACCTAGATGGATACATCAAAGAAGAGGCCAAGAATCCAGAGGGAGAAAAGGAGAAATCCAAGCAAAATAAGACTATGATCAAAGTAAAGAGGATCATAGATAACTATATTAAGGATCACTTGGTCTCCCAAGTGTCCTCAAAGAATACTCCAAAGGAAGTGTTTAATGCACTAACTAATATGTTTGAAGCAGAAAACATCAATAGGAGAATGACCTTGAGAAACCAAATCATGGGTTTGAATATGCAAACGGAAGAAACCATGCAGTCATACTTCTCTAGACTATCTCAGATTAAATAACAATTAGAATCCATTGGTGACATGGTAGCAGAAGCTGAAGTTGTGATGACCACTCTTGATGGTATTCCAAGAGAATGTGATTCCTTTATCAGAGAAATCTAACCAAATTCATCAAGTTATGGGAGGAATGTGTACAAGAAGAAGGAAGGATAGAAAATAGATAAGAGAAGTTAAATGAAGATGAAGATCAAGCTCTAGCTGTGCATACATAGAATGGAAGGAATAAAAGGAAGGATCGAGGATCTCCCACATGTAGATCACAATAACTCAAATAGGGTAATAAGTTTAAGAACGATTGCTCATCCTATGAATGCTATACATGTCATAAGTTTGGACATATCTCTAGACATTTTCCACTTAACAATAACAAGTTCAAGAAGATGAATGAAAAGTTACATGCCCATGCAACTGAAGAAAATAATTTATATGAAGAAAGGATCAAAGAGAATGAAAAATATGATGAAGAATAAGTCTTAGTATCATCCCTCACAGAATCTACCTCTCATTGAAGTGACATGTAACGTCCCCGACCCTCCGACCGGCGAAGAGGATGCTACCATGGCATTAACCATCTAGGAAACCAACCCCATGAACATGTGCATTCATAAAATGTTGAAATGCTGAAACAAAATGCTTTGAACTAGAACATGCATACATGATCATTTATCATACATAGATGCAATTATTTATCATGCACAGATGCAATTATTTATCATACATAGTGAAAGCAACATACATTCATACAAGCATTCATTCAACATGCTCATCATAATCATCAACAGTAAATAGGATTGCAGAAGTAAAATAGACAAGATTACTTATCTTATAAGAACTCGTTCTGCAACCAACTACATCGCTGCAACGTTCCACCCAACCATAGGCTAGCGTGCTCCTTAATCTCTTAGCAATGCTGCTACCCCCGAGCTAGGCATGATTCTCCAAGGAATAAGGAACAAGCAGGCTCACACATATCCAAGATACACACAACACAGCCAAGCCAACACAGTTGGGTTTATCAGGCCATTAACAAGACAGCCAAGACAACATGGTCAGGTTTATCAGGCCATCCAGGAGTTGGGAAAGGCTAAATGCTAAACTGGTGAGCTCATTACCGAGCTAGGAACACCTACACCAGAACTAGCCTGAATTATAAGACACCCACACACACCCAACACAAGGAATCAGTCCCTTCTATGCTACACAGTCCCTCAGGCCCTCCATTCCCTTCCAGTGCTATTTAGGGGTTGTGGAGAAGAAATTCATCCCTCTAGCTTTGTCTATGTGGCTTCCAAATACACCAGGTTTATCAAGCAAACCAAGCCCCCATCCTTGCTCCCAATACAGTCCGAAGACCAACCATTGCATGCATGCAATTAATCAGCTGTTACAGCTTAAACAGGGAAAATGATTCCAAACAGTCTGTGGCAGCCCCAAAACATAACAACATACACAACCAACAAATGTGGGGAACAATAGCCCGTGCTACACAATCGAAGCCATTGGGGAAAACTTACGCAACCCACACTGGGGAAGAAAATGTAGCCTCCCAACCTGTGCATGAGGGAAACATGCACCAGACCCCAAAATACCGAGGAAAAAACACATGCACGAGCCAAAATAGGTAGGGAAAACTTACACACAGTCCCTGAGCGTAAAAATGGCTTTCCATAGGAAAAATCGTGGGTGATAGTGACCGAACGGCTCCCAGCTTGCTGCATGAGTAACAACAATGCAGAACCCAGTGCCTGAGAGAAGGTTCACACCAAATCCCAAATACAGATTGAAACACACTCAATTCCTCTGTGTGGAAAATATGAATGACAGTGGAGACGGCTTCTCTCTCATGGTTGCATGAGACCAAACAGGAAAGAAGCCTATGCATGAGAACCATCAGAATACCGTCCCTGCGTGAAGATGAACAGATCTTCCTGTGCGTGAATATGAACAGACAATTGAGAGGATACGCAATAGTTGGAAGTGCGTGAGTGTTTCAGCATCATCATGGAGAGAGTGTAGAGTCCGCTGGAGTGATGGCGGTGGTTTTTGCTTGCCATCGTGAGGTCGACCATGCTGGTGGAGTGTGCGTGTGGGCAAGGACTGACAGTCTTTCCACACTCCACCCCCAGCAATAACTGCCCCAACTAACAGCAGCAATTTTTAATGGTGGTGGCTGGATAAAACAAGGGAAGGTGACACATGGCTTTTTCCCCCATTGGCCAAAGTTTGACATCCCCCACCCTTATCCTTGTGAAAATCATGCCCCTTCTCAATTTAGTTGCCGCGAACGTAGCTGGTCGGGTTCATTTTAATTAAAGATGCATATTTACATGATGACAAAACTTAATATATGCTGCATGCCCCGATATACCATTGGTGACAATCTAAATCCGAAACATAGCATAACCAATCAATGGTGGGGCCTTCGCCTTTAGCTCTGCACCATGATTATTTACAATATATACATCATGTACGTTTAATGAAACGGGGTCAAAACCAGGGTGTCACATTCCCCTCCCCCTTCAATAGCACTGTCCTCAGTGCTTTACAAAATTTGAACAAAATGCTACACTGGTATCGCCTCAGTGTTCCGCAAAATTGAACAAAAATGGATGTGCCAATCGCATGGAATCCTCCAACTCCCATGTAGCCTCTTCAAGTCCGTAGTGCTCCCAGTGCACCTTTACTTGACCTATGGCCCGGTTCCGGAGCATTGTGACCTTCTTATCGAGGATTCGCATTGGATTGGTTTGGAAATCTCCCTCGGATTCCACCTGAATCACATCCCAATTTATCACATGGTTAGGATCATGTACATATCTCTTAAGCAAAGAAACATGAAAAACATTATGAGTCCTAGTGCTAGTAGGCAATGCAAGTCTATATGCAATGGGACCTATTCTTTCAAGCACTTCAAACGGCCCACAATATCTTGGTGATAGCTTGACACAACTTCCAAGCTTCAAGGAACTCTTCCTTGCCCTCACTCTGAGGTAAACATGATCCCCAATGTTGAATTCCATGTTCACCCTATGCTTATCTGCATAGCTTTTCTGTCTGTCCTGTGCTGCTTTCAGATTCTGCCTGATCTTTACAACCTCTTGCTCCATTTCCTTGAGCAATTCTGGTCCAAGCACAACCTGGTTCACTGGGTTATCCCAAGTCACTAGTGTCCTGCACCTTCTTCCATACAAAGCTTCATATGGACTCATCCCCAAGGATGCCTGTTGTCCATTGTTGTAAGCAAACTCTACCAAGTGTAAGTAATCTTCCCACTTGGTTGGTTTGACCATTACGTACATGCGAAGCATATCTTCAAGCACTTGGTTCACTCTTTCTGTCTGCCCATGTGTCTGAGGATGGTATGCAGTGCTGAAGTTTAGCTTTGTACCCAAATCTGCAAACAACCCCTTCCAAAAATTGGAAGTGAACTTGACATCTCTGTCAGATACTATTGCCTTAGGCAATCCATGCAATTTGAAAATCTCCTTCATGAAGATCTTTGCAATGTCATATGTTTTATGCGTAGACTTAACTGGTATAAAATGCGCTGCCCTTTTCAACTTGTCCACCACAACCATGATGGAATCATGTTGCCTCCAAGTCATCGGCAATCCTGTAATAAAATCCATGGAAATAACTTCCCATTTCCATTCTGGAACTGACAAGGCTGCAACAAACCTGCTAGATGTTGATGTTCAACCTTTACCTGTTGACATTTCATACACCTTGAAATGTACTCAGCCATATCCCTTTTCATTACTGGCCAAAAGTACTACTTTGTAGCTGTAGTGATGGTCTTTTGGTATCCTGGGTGACCAGAATACGGAGCTTGATGGATTTCATCCATAACAACTCTCCTCAAATTGGCTACATTTGGAATATAAATTCTACCTTTATAAGTGAGAAGTCCATCTTCTTCCAATTTATATCCCTCATACCTATTCTCAAGGCTTTTCTGCTGCAATTTGTCTTTTACCTGTTCATACAATTCATCTCCAGCAGCATGACTAACAATCTGCTGCCTCAAATCTGATTGGCAAATACTAGGAGATGCCACATGCATTTCTTGCATCTTCCTGCTAAGCGCATCAGCTACCTTATTCTATTTTCCCTTTATGTGCTTGATTTCAAAATCAAACTCACATAAAAACTCCAGCCATCTTGCTTTCCTAGCGTTCAGAGTAGGCTGGTCAAATAGATACTTCAGACCACAGTGATCTATTTTGAGCTCAAATCTTCTACCCATCAAGTAGTGTCTCCACATCTTGAGGGCATGTACTATGGCTGCAAGCTCTAGATCATGAGTGCCATATTTCTTCTCATGCTCCTTCAGCTTTCTTGACTCATAGCAAATCACGTGGTTGTGTTGCATAAGGACTCCTCCAAGCCCTTGTCCACATGCATCGGTACACACCAAAAAATCTTTTTCTGGATCTGCAACTTTCAATATTGGTGCACTGGTGAGAAGATTCTTCAACCACTGGAAGCTTTCTTCACACCTCGATGACCATTCGAACTTCATCCCCTTCTTTTGAAAAGAAGTGATGGCATGTGCAACTTTGGAGAATCCCTCAATGAACCTCTGGTAGTATCCTACAAGTCCCATAAAAGATCTTACATCTGTCACATTTCTTGGAGTAGGCCGATTCATAATGGCTTCAATCTTTTCAGGGTCCACAGATATACCCTCCTCTGAGATAATGTGACCCAAATACTGAATTCTATCTCTATAGAAGTCACACTTGCTCAGTTTTGCATACAGTTGATGCTCCCTGAGCAATTTCAATGTCAATCTCAAATGCTCTTTATGTTCTTCCTCATCTTTAGAATAAACAAGAATGTCATCAAGGAAGATAAGAACAAACTTTTCCAAATATCTGCTGAAGACACTATTCATAAGGCACATAAATGTAGTTGGTGCATTTGTGAGGCCAAATGGTACCACTACAAACTCATAATGTCCATACCTTGTTCTAAAGGTTGTCTTATGAATGTCTTCATCCTTGATCCTCACCTGATGGTAACCAGACCTCAAGTCAATCTTGGAAAATACCCTTGCTCCTCTCATTTTATAAAAGAGGTCATCAATCCTAGGCAAAGGATATTTATTCTTCATAGTGACCTTGTTCAGTTGTCTATAATCAATACACAACCTGAGTGTACCATATTTATTCTTTACAAATAGAACCGGTGCTCCCCAAGGAGACACACTCGGTTGAATATACTTCTTTTCCAACAACTCTTGCAGTTGCATCTTCAATTCTAGCATCTCCAGTGTACTCATCCTGTAGGGTGCCTTGGACACTGGTGCTACTCCTGGCACAAGTTCAATTGTGAAATCAATGTCCCGCTTTGAAGGAAGCCCTGGAATCTCATCAGGAAACACATCCCTGAATTCCTGTAACACCTGATAGTCCTCCAACCTAGGAGTTTCATCTCCTGATGTCTCCAAATAATGAGCTGCATACAACTGGAAACCCTTCCTATAGAACTTCTTTAACTGCATTGCTCAAACCTGCCGTACAGAAATCACCTTTGGAATACCTTTCACAACTACTAGGTTCCCTTCTTCATTCATGCATTCGAAATTCTTATTGTAACAGTCAAGCTTTACCTTGTGAGCTTCTAACCAATCCATTCCAATGAGAACATCATAGGAACCAAGCGGTAGAACATTCATATCTACACAATTGACCAATCCATCCATGACCAATGGACATTTCTCTATCACTTCACTAACCTTTCTCTTAGTTCCAGTGGCTAGCTGGACTAACCAAGACTTCCTATGCTTTACTTTCTTAAAAGCACAAATCTCCACTACTCTAGGAGTAATGTAACTGTGAGTAGAACCAGGGTCAATCAAAATAGAAACAGATTGCTCAACAATCTTACCTGCAACTTCAACCACAGTTGACTAGTGATCTGCTTGGCGGTCCTCCAGTGCTGCATAAATCCTAGGGACTGACCTTGCTACTTGACCCACTATTTCTGCTTCTTGAATGTTATAAGCTGGACTTGCACTCTCATTTTCGAGTGGACAATTTCTGCGCATGTGGTGTCCTTCACATTTCCAACATTGAAGTGGTCCTCCATTCTGTTGTGGATCCTTAGGCTTTTCTTATATCATTCTGACTGGCTTACTTGCAGCTTGGGATGGTTGCTTTTGTTGATTCCTAAAGTTAGAAGGTTTGAAACCCTTCTTTCTTTGGTCAAAATTCTCATTCCTCTTGTCCTTCCATGCCTTATGGTAATCGAGTTTACCTTTGCTTTGCTCATAACAATACTTAGCCTTCCTTATTGCTTATTCAAGAGTTCTAGGTTCATAAAACTCAATTCTATCTTTACAAGACTGAGGCAATCCACTCAGAAAACACTGGACCTTCACTTTTTCATCTCTGATGTACCGGACATACCTTAACAGCTCCAAACATTTATTTGCATATTTTTCTATGGTTCGCTGTCCCAATCTCAGCTCATGGAACTCCTTAATCTTGTCATCATATTACTTGTTAGAGAGGTATTTCTGCTTGAAATACTTCTTGAATTGTTTCCACTTAAGTCTCCTTTCACTGATCCTCTTTACTTGCTTGAAGTGTTCCCACCAAATGGATGCTCTTCCATTCATATTGAATATGGAAACTCTTTCCTTCATGTTTCCCGAATAGTCATGCACTTGAAAGTACTTCTTTATCCCAAGAATCAAAGATTTAGCCTCTTGTCTAGTCTTTACCTCACCATCAAATCTAGGAGGTTTAGCTTTCTTAAATTCATCTCGAGAGAGATCCCTATGGTGCCTCTTCCTTTTCCTTTTATGAGAATAAGAGCTTGAATCCTCATTGGATTCTTCAGAATCAAATGATCCACTAGAAGTCCTTCTCCTTCTCCTAGTACTGCTCTTACTACCTTCTGGTCGTGTCATACCTCGTCTAGAGTCTATCTTTCTCTGTAATTCTGTCAAACTCTACAACATAGCAGCATTCAACTGATGCTACTCTTCCTAGGCTTTGATCAAGCTTCTCATGGTGGCTACAACATCTGACGGTGTCTCTTGGAATCTCCTTCCATTAGACTCTATGTCGTCATTTCCATTACGGACATTTTCTCCCATGGCATCTCAGGAATGCTCGTAAGAATCCCGAGCATCATATCTGTCATGGGTTCTCATACTGAACCACCACTTATTTACCGAACTGCACTACCTGGAATACTGCTCTTGAAGGAGACTATGATTCTGCAAACGTGTTAGTAACACAACTTTTAGATGCATAACATTGATATAAATCAGAATCACTTACCTTCTCCTGGAATAATCATAAAATAACAAATGCCCAAATACTATATCTTCTTCATCAAGGAACATATGTTTGAGGAGGACGATGGGGGTCAAGGGGGATTGCCCCCTTGTGGCTTCCCTGCAGGACGGGTCAAGGGCAGCGCCCTCGTTTTTTTTTTTTGTAAATCTATGGTTTTCACGCAATCTGGCACATGAGATCGCTGCCACTTTCTCCTTTTCAGCCCTGAAAATTAACTGTAAAACTGCTGAAAATCCCACTGAAAAACAGTTGAAATCTACTAATAAATCCCATGAAAAACTCAAAATTTCCCTTATACAGGATCAGGTCTCATCCCAACTAACATTCTGACTTTTCGGCGGTTAGCACAACTAACTTCTCCACTGCATCGGATCCGCATCCAACTATCCGAACCTAATCGGCGATGAAACCAGCTTATGCACTACATCGACGGTCAGGTGTATTGTGCATCGAGTGGTTAGTCATCTAGGAAGCCTCAACGGCGAACGTTCAATCCACTAACCATCGCCGATGGCTGACAACTCTAGGACTTAGAAAAAATTTCAAAATTTTCCCTTTTATCTTCCTTTCCGCCGCTTGTTCGACTCAATCCTCTTCTTTTCGTTGGCGAAATAGTTCCATCACTAGCCACAACGATGGCCCATCATCTTCGATCTTCTCCCAATCGATGGTTCAATCTGCTGAGGCATAACCTGATCGGTATCAGTAGTCTCTTCTCGTCGGAAGGCTAGTGCTCTAAGCTTCCAAAACGGCGGCACACAAAACACTATCTTCTTCCGTTAGTTGACGATTTCAGGCCTTAGAGAAATTTTGAACTTTCTTTACTGTGTCGGTGGTTGGAGGCCTTACCCGTTGGACACTTAGTTGTCTAGTCATCCACAATGGTGGGTGATCGATCAACTATGTTCTGCCGACAGACGTCGAACACTTAGAAAATTTTCTGCAATTTTCCTTCCAATTTTCCTCCGTCGGGTATGCTTCCGCCTAGCTCTCTGCTACATCGAAAGTCCTTCCCGCGAAGTGTTCCGATGAACCAACAGTTAAAACACTTAGACAAATTTGTGGAAGTTTTATGTCATCAACTTCTGATCTCTACTGGGCAGAAAGAAATCCTGCTTCTGTCACTGCATATTCATGGTCCATTCAGGCACCATGCTGCAACATGAGCTCTGATACCACATTGTAACATCCCCGACCCTCCGACTGGTGAAGAGGACACTACCATGGTGTTAACCATTCGGGCAACCAACCCCATGAACATGTGCATTCATAAAATTTTGAAATGCTGAAACAAAATGCTTTGAACTAGAACATGCACACATGATCATTTATCATACACAGATGCAATTATTTATCATACACAAATGCAATTATTTATCATACACAGTGGAAGCAACATACATTCATACAAGCATTCATTCAACATGTTCATCATAATCATCAACAGTAAATAGGATTGCAGAAGTAAAATAGACAAGATTAATTATCTTATAAGAACTCGTTCTGCAACCAGCTACGTCGCTGCAACGTTCCACCCAACCATAGGCCAGTGTGCTCCTTAATCTCTCAACAATGATGCCACCCCCAAGATGGGCATGATTCTCCAAGGAATAAGGAACAAGCAAGCTTACACATAGCCAAGATACACAAAACATAGCCAAGCCAATACAGTTGGTTTTATCAAGCCATCAACAAGACAGCCAAGCCAACAAGGTTAGGTTTACTATGCAATCTAGGAGTTGGGAAAGGCCAAATGCTAAGTTGGTGAGCTCATTACCGAGATAGGAACACCTACACCAGAACTAGCCTGACTTCTAAGACACCCACATGCACCCAACACAAGGAATCAGTCCCTTCTATGCTACACAGTCCCTTAGGCCCTGCATTCCCTTCCAGTTCTATTCAAGGGTTGTGGAGAAGAAAGCCATCCCTCTAGCTCTATCTATGTGGCTTCCAAATACACCAGGTTTATCAAGCAAACCAAGCCCCCATCCCTTCTCCCAATACAGTCCGAAGACCAACCATTGTACGCATGCAATTAATCAGTTGTTATATCTTAAACAGGGAAAACAATTCCAAACAGTCTGCGACAGCCCCAAAGCATAACAGCATACACAACCAACAAACGTGGGGAACAATAGCCCGTGCTACACAATCGAAGCCACTGGGGAAAACTTACGCAACCCACACTGGGGAAGAAAATGCATCCTCCCAACCTGTGCGTGAGGGAAACTTGCACCAGAACCCAAAATACCAAGGGAAAAACACATGCACGAGCCACAATCGGTAGGGAAAACTTACACACAGTCCCTGAGCGTAAAAATGGCTTTCCACAAGAAAAATTGTGGGTGATAGTGACCGAATGGCTCCCAGCTTGCTGCGTGAGTAACAACAACGCAGAACCCAGTTCCTGAGAGAAGGTTCACACCAAATCCCAAATACGGATTGAAACACACTCGATTCCTCTGTATGGAAAATGTGAATGACAGTGGAGACAGCTTCTCTCTCATGGCTGCGTGAGACCAAATAGGAAAGAAGCCTGTGCATGAGAACCATCAGACTGTTGTCCCTGCGTGAAGATGAACAGCTCTGCCTGTGCGTGAAGATGAATAGACAATGGAGAGGATGCGCAGTAGTAGGAAGTGCATGATTGTTTCAGCACCATCGTGGAGAGAGTGTAGAGTCCGCTGGAGTGATGGCGGTGGTTTTTTCTTTCCATCGCGAGGTCAACCATGCTAGTGGATTGTGTGTGTGGGCAAGGACTGACAGTCCTGCCACACTCCACCCCCAATAATAACTGCCCTAACTAACAGTAGAAATTTTTAATGGTGGTGGTTGGATAAACCAAGGGAAGGTGACACATGGCTTTTTCCCCCATTGGCCAAGGTTTGACATCCCCCACCCTTATCCTTGTGAAAATCATGCCCCTTCTCAATTTAGTTGCCATGAACATAGCTGGTTGGGTTCATTTTAATTAAAGATGCATATTTACATGATGACAAAACTTAATATATGTTGCATGCTCCGATATACCATCGGTGACAATCTAAATCTGAAACATAGCATAACCAATCAATAGTGGGGCCTTGGCCTTTAGCTCCGCACCATGATTATTTACAATATATACATCATGTATGTTTAATGCAACAGGGTCAAAACCGAGGTGTTACATGACACTTGGCTCATAGACAGTGGTGCTTCCAAACATATGACAGGCCACAGAGATTCTCTCTCATGCCTCTGTCAAAAAGTTTATCCACACAAAGTTCATCTTGGAGATCACTATAAATATCCTATCAAAGGAATGGGAGAATCTTCCTACAAGATGAAATCTGGTAAGTTTATGAAAATGTAACTTAGTCTTATATGTTCCAGGTCTAAAGAAGAATCTTCTTTCTATATCAGCTCTAAACAAGAAAGGATTCAGAGTTTCCTTTGTAGATGGTGAATTTATTATGTGGCCAAAAGGAAAAAATATAGATGATGCAGTTGTAATAGGCATTGAAGAAGGAGGGATATACAAACTAAAAGGGCATGCAGAATCATCTTTCACAGCTTGTACTATTAGTCCATGTGAACTATGGCATAGAATAATTTCTCATGTAAACTACAAAGCATTGTCAATTGTGAGAAAGGTAGTAATAGGTCTACCATAAATACAAATAAACAATGAAGGGGTATTCAAAGGATGTGCTCAAGGTAATAACACCAAGAAACCATTTCCAAGCAGTAATAGTAAAGAAAAAGGTATCCTAGATATTGTCCACGTAGATGTGTGTGAACCAATGTCAACTACTTCTTTAAGCGGGTATGTCTATTATGTTTCTTTTGTTGATAACTACTCACGAAATACTTGGATATATTTCTTGAAAAAGAAATATGAAGTATTTGAAAATTTCAAGGAGTTCAAAGCTATTGTAGAGAATCTCTGTAAAAAGAAGATTAAGGTATTAAGATCAGATCACATAGGAGAATTCACTTCAACTGAATTCGAGGACTTCTGCAACGAAGATGGGATTAAGTGGGAGCTTAATACACCCTATAATCCTCAACAAAATGGAGTAGCTAAAAGGAAGAATAGATCTATCATGGAAGCAATCAAAGCCATGATTCATGATCAAGATATATCCATGTAATTATGGGGTGAAGAAACAAGACCACAGTC